>QEPC01000715.1:2445782-2471159 GCA_003113815.1 Sphenodon punctatus
CTAAATAAATGATAATATGGAGGTAAATGGGTTGGATGGGTGAAATAGGAGGAGGATTGCAATGGATTAGGAATAGGAAGGAACAAAAACTGCTGGGAGAGAGGGAGCCTTCTGAAACGCCTGCTGTTCAGGAACAGTGACTATCTCAGAAGGTGTTGGGAAGGGGGGAGGCAATCAGTTTTGTTTCTTGCTGCACCCGCCTCACCGCAAGCCCGTGCAGCCTAGCCTATGGCCAATCGCAGACTGCGAAGCCAGTGGTCTGAGGCGAAAAGGGATGGTGATTGGGCAGACTGGCTGCTACTCCGAGCCTATCCACCCCTGGTGAGAAGTCTTCTCCTCAGCTGACTCCCCCTCCTTGTCACGTTTGACCTTCCAGTGCAACCACATTTTTGTTGTTTTTGCCACCTGAACTCACCCGAATGTGATCCAAACTGACCGAACTGTTCAGTCATTTCGGCGTTCAGAATTGAGTTCAGTTCGGTCAGTTCGTGTTTGGATTCGATTTCCGGTTCGGTCGTCCGAACAGGCCAAGTTCGGGCCGAACTTCAAACTTCCGAACCGCGTTCTCCCATCCCTAGTGCCGCGGCGGTCAGCCTGCCTGTGTGTGCAGCAGGGAGGCCCAGGGTTCAGAAGGCATGCACACACGCCTTGCCTTTTATGGTGATCAGATCTCTGTAGGAACCGGCCCCGAGCATGGATATCTGATTAACGGCTCGCTTAGTGTGATTGGAGACTGAGTTTGTGTAGAGTGAGATAGGTGAGTGAGTGAACACGGGTGCTGGAGTAAATTAGTGGGTACAGGTGTCAGTGTGAGGAGTAACTGGAGTATCCCCCCCGCCTTCCCTACCACTATCTGGGCCCCTTCCGCTATATGTCCCTGGTCATTTGGTGTCCTGCCTCCCTCCGTTCCCTTCTTTCCCAGACTCAACCCCCTGTCCTCACCCTTCCTCGCACCTCTTCCTCCCTGGTGTGTTCATTTGGGTGATTGTGTATCTACGTGTGGCTTCTGAGAACCGTGCACCAAGATCACCTGTCCCTGTGATGATCTGGCCTCCTTCCATACGGAAGCTATAGGACCACCCAAGATCCTGAGGAAATACCTTTTTACCAAGTGGGTGTTCAGCTCGTGGAGTGAGGGTCTGCCAGTATCCCATCCCCTTCTTTCCTCCTCCTACACCCTTCCTAACAACCACATCAAAAGTGCTCTGTAGCATCTAGAGTGCTGCCAGCTTGCCAACAGGTAGCACAAGCAGCAGCAGCAACCAAATTTTAAGTATATTTTGCCCTGGTTAACTCTTGTCTCAGTTACTGTAACCTCCTTCTCACTGACCTCCCCTGCTCTCACCTTTCTCCTCTTATCTCTGTCCAAAACTCTGCTGCCAGGGTCATCCACCTCACCCAACTCCTGCTGATACCCTCCATCCAGTAAAATCTGTTACCTGAGGTCTGTGTACTCATATCCTCACCACACAGACCAACCAGCCATCTTTCTTGATGTAACCAAACCAAGTACTTGCACCTGTTACCTCACATCTTCATGAATGTTATACTCCTTGTCTCTCCCTCTGTTCCCCTACCTTCATCTTCCTCCTTTCCCCCCTTTTAAAAAAAACTTTGGCATTGGTGTGGCACTGGTAACTTGGACAGCCCAGGCCAGGGGGAGTGCAGAAAGGCAGTGATCCCTCTGGCCTCCATGGTGTCAACCATCAGGCAGCAGCAGTGTGACACCCACTTATTTTTTATTTTTTTTAAAACCATGGCATGATGGAAACAACTTACCCCCATCCCCCAGCATTGCCACTATAGCCAGGTATGGCCAGGCCAAGCCAGGCACCCCTCGCCTGCTCAAGCCAATTACTGACAGATCAGCAGAGTAGCACACACGGCCAAATTCAGTTGAGAATGGAAAATACCTGTACAGTCACTTTTATTTTGCCCCTGAAAGCAAATCAAAATTTGCCATCTGGTTTTTCCATCACTCAAATTTCCCCTACCATACCCCACTCCTACTAAATATGGCGCTAAGTTTCATTTCCTAGCTCAGAGAAACTAGTGTGTCAACCATCTGGATCACTCCAGTCATGCGTACAATGGTGCCAGCACTCGATTAAGGCTTCCAAAGTTTTCCAGGGACCGGCCTTGGTACTTGGAACTTTGGAAAGTCAGAATTGAGGACTGGAATCCCTGGTGGATTCCAAAGTTTTCCAAGGACTGAGTTTCAGCTCTAGTTAAGACCACCAGGGACCCATATTTCCTGCATTTTCCCCTTTGGCAGCAATGGAGGAAAAGTAGGTAACACAGGTCTGTGGTTAGAGTGTTGTATTGTGCCTCAGTTTCCTCAAAAGGAAAATGCACTTAGTAGTCTATCCAGACATAATCTTGAACTAGATATAGGGCGGCTCTCTTCCAAATTGTCGAGACTGAGTTTACACTGTGCTAAAAGCCAACCAACTCAGCAAAGTATTGCAAAGACATTATTATTTGTAAATGATGCCATGAGACAAAGAATGTTATAAATATAAAGCATAGTTTACTTAAATTCAAATAGAGTATCAGTATGTTACACAAAAGAGAATCAAAGTCAGTTACAAGTACATGACCTAAACAAACATTCCTATTTAAAGAAACAGCTCTAGAAGCTAACATATGCTCAATCCATCAGCAAAAAGGTATCAAAAGAAGATACTTTCATATTACCCAGTTCTGTGCCCAGTTCTGCCATCATTATTATTATTAGCAAACATTTATATAGCACCAACAATGTACCTGGTGCTTTACAAAGTAATTGAATAGACACGGTCCCTGCCCTAGGGTTTACAATCTGAGAGACGGGGGTGGGGGAGGAGGCAAAGGACAGGGAACAGAGGAAGAGACAAGGAGTGTAACATTTACAAGGATGTAAGGTCCCAGGTACACGCGCTTGGCTTGGTTACATCGAGAATGATGGCTGGTTGGTTCATGTGGTGAGGATATGAGTACACAGACCTTAGGTAACAGATTGTACTGGATGGAGGGTATCAGCAACAGTTAGGTGAGGGGAGCGAGGAGTCGGGTAGGGCAGAGCGGAAGAGGTGGGTCTTGAGGAGGGATTTGAAGGTATGAAGGGAGGGGGAGAAGCAGATGTGGTCAAGGAGGGAGGTCCAGGCATGGTTGGCAGCTAGGGAGAAGGGACAAAGGTGGTTAGGGGAGCAGGGGAGGTGTGGCAGGGCAATAGAGGGGACAGAAGAGGAGCGGAGTTCACGGACTGGAGTATGGAAGGAAATTAGTGCAGAGAGGTAGAGGGGAGCAAGGTTGTGAAGAGCTTTATAGGTGAAGACTAGGAGCTTGTGCAGGATTCATTCAGGAAGGGGGAGTCGGTGAAGAGAGGAGAGGAGGGGCTGCACATGGTCAAATCGACGAGTGAGGTGGATGAACCTGGCAGCAGAGTTTTGGATGGAGATAAGGGGAGAAAGGTGAGAGTGGGGGAGGCCAGTGAGAAGGATGTTACAGTAATGGAGGTGAGAGATGACCAGGGCATGAACAAGGGTTTTGACAGAGGAGAGAGAGAGAAAAGGGCAAATCTTAGCAATGTTATGGAGGGAGAAGCGACACGATTTGGCAACAGAGTCTATGTAGGGTTTAAAAGAAAGGGGTGAGTCAAAGATGAAGCCTAAGCTATGGTCTTGGGGGACAGGAAGGATGGTGACCCCATCAATGAGGATCAACAGGGAAGAGGGAGAGGAAGGATGGGGGGTGGAAATAAGGAGTTCAGTTTTAGCCGTGTTGAGTTTGAGTTGATGTTGAGACATCCAGGTAGAGATGTCAGAGAGACATCTGGTGAGGCGAGCTTGAATAGATGGAGAAAGAGAGGGAATAGAGAGAGAGAGTTGAGAAAAGATGAGAAAAGGTGATCATGGTGAGAAGAGACTCTCATGTCAATTTATAATCCTTTCTGAAGAATCAACGAGCTTCTCTCCCTATTATGCTTTGGTTGAGGGGCCCAGGCTGATGACATCAGTTACAAAGGAGACACACAGAGCTTCAGCAGGTTTTCTTCAAAATTAATTGTCGAGCAATTAGGTGAAACCAACAGCTAGCTAAGGAAAAGCTAAAAAAATTTAACCTGGAGATGCTTGTGCCTGGAGGCACAGACTGATAAGAACCCAGTCTGATCCAAGTCAGAAGGAGTTCACTGAAAGTTCACCATACAAAGACTGATTATCATCAATACATTGGAACACAAAATCAATACATTGGAACACACATGGCCAAAAATATTTGCTTATTATAGGAAATACATGACAAGAGCACACCAGTTTCTGTGATTTATAGTGAGCAAGGGACTGATGTGGTCAGAACCACATATCATCACCTTTTACTTCCCAATCAAATGGTCCAAATTTCTTAGGTATGTGGAATGTAGTTATCCATCTGGTGTGAAACCAAAACCAAGAAGGACTTGAACTCACAGCCTTCAGAAATGTAGTTGAGTGCCTTAATCACTCCAACAAACCACAGTCAATCCTCAACATTTTCTATGGATCACCATGCAGCTGCTGAAGGTTGTCTGCACCCCAACATATGTATCTTGAGGGCTAACCACAGAAAGAGAAGGCAGATGGCTTTTGGTCTCTACTAGAGAGTAAGTCATTTCTGTGTGTGCAGGGGAGGAGAGGAGATTGGGGCTGGGGAATGGTCATTACAAATAAGTTCTGGATAGGGGAAACTGAAGTCTATTTTGTGGGCCACTCACCAAAGCCTCAGGGACCACAGTTTTAGAACCAGTACATTAGTATGCTTCCCCATTGCTATCCCTATGTTAGGCAAGGAATAGGCTTTTCATTTCTGTATTAGCATGATTTTCCTTTCCATATCAACACATACACAAAGAAATAGTCTTTCAGGTATATTTAAGCTGGTCTCAAGAGTGGCAGTGATCTAAAAAGTCTGTGTTGTTCATGTTTTTAATATTACCACACTGGGTGTCACCTTCACTGAAATACTGATTTAAATACTTTAACAGTAACTGCTATAGGAATCCTTTATGGATTGTGAAGTTGCATTAGTGACTATGTGCATGATTCTCAGCTATAGCTACTTTTAGACACTAAGAGGCTAGAGTATGTGGTTAAATCATGAATATTTAATGGCCTACCTCTAGCCAATACATTCTCTCTTAATTATATAGCAGAGTTAGAAATTAGGTGAATTGCAAAGTACAAATGCTCTGGCCAGGCTAACTAACCATAATATTCTTCAAAATGCTTTCTTTGGGTCACTGATGAATGTTATTTCTACAGGCCTTTGATATTTGAAAAATGACAGATGAAAAGTCTGTCACCTTTTAATATTATGACCCTTTTTACACCGACAGGGGTGGGTGTGGGAATGGGTATTTTGACGCAGTGGGGGGAGGTAGGTGTGTGTCTCTTTACACAGACACACACCCACCTCCAGCCATCTTCACTCACTTCCACCCACAGGGCCTCCTCCAGTTTCCCAAAGGCTCTATGGGTGGAGGTGGGTGGGTGATGGGTGGAGGTGGGTGTTGCACAGGAGTGTGCACACACACCCAACCATCCTACTCGATGTTCACATGGACGAAAACCAAATAAACACTCATCCCCCCATCCACCGCCAGCCATTTACATGGATGCCCACGCCCCGCACACCTGCCCAAACACCGAGCAGTGGGGGAGCTGTCCATGTAAAAACGGTCAATGAGACACATTACTGTGAAGGGGGGAGGGGAAGTACATTCTTTGTGTTAGGAATTCTAACATTATGGCAAAGTCTATGGGTGGACTCACACATAACACTGATTAAACCCAATGTCCTCGAGACCCTGGGACTCATAAAATGAGCCCCAGATTAGTATTATGTGTGAGGGAGTCAATGGGAGTTCCAGCCCCACTTTAACTGCGGATTTGGAGTTTAGATTTGAACTGAACTCCAAATCTGCATTTAATGCAGGACTGGAACTCGTATTGATTCCCTCAAATGTAACACTAATCCAGAGCTCATCATACATGTTCTGGTACCCTGCAGACTTCAGACTTAATCAATGTTTATATGTGAGTTCACTGTGTGTAAATCTCAACTTGGAGATAGAATCATGACCAGATTTATGGAATGAATTTAGAATGGCCATTTCTATGGTGACGATGCTAGGAAACTCTTAAAACATGATAATCATGAAGATGGAAGACTTACCATTTATAATTATGGACAAAGTTCTGTTTCTGGTCCCAAGTATGGAAAATCTAGACTAATTTCATTAGAGTTATATTAGGATAAACATTGGATGAAGACAAATGAGACGTTATCTCACTTTGAGCAACGTTATCCCACTTTGGGAAACATTAACACACAATGCAGTGAATGATATGGCTGGCGGGGGCAGCCAGGGTAGGACAGGCAGCTTACTGCTACATGATGTGTCTGCTGGAGAAGCCTGGTGATGCATTGTGTAGTAACGTTGCCCAAAGAGTAACACTAGCTGCAATCCTATGGCCTGTGAATCCCTGCACACATGCACGGCACACCATGCCATCAATGTGGATGCGTGCAGGTCTTGTGTGTCTGTGGGTGCATGGCTCCACATGGGATCTGCAGACCATGGGATAAGGGCCATCATCCAAAGTGCCTTAATGGGCCACCTACCATATAGCCAGCCCATGCAGCCCTGCTGCAAGGTGGGATCTGCAGATCAGGCCTGGAGGAGCACGCTCTCCGTGCCCGAATAACAGCTGATCGGGGGGAGAAGGGCTCTAGGGCTGTAAATTGGTCTTTGGAAGACTTCTGAATTCACCAAGATTAATATATTCCATTCTGAAACTTCGAAGTCCCAAGTTCCGAGGACCAAAGCCATTCTTCTGAAACCTTAGGAAAACTTTAGAAACTTCAGAAACCGCTGCATATGTGGGGGACTGGGAGACAGTTTGAACTTCTTCTGGAAATGAAATTTTGTGCCATATTTGGTAGGGGGGGCATGGGAGGGGACACTTGAGTGATGGTAAGCTACAAGACAAGCTTTTGATTGCCTGGCAGGGCAAAATAAAAGTGGCTGCAGCCATTTTGTGCATTCTCTTTGGTGAATTTGGCTGTGTGCTACAGTGCTGCTGGATCTGTAAGTAATTGGGTGTGGGGGAGGGGTGCCTGGCCTGGCCTGGTCTGACATGGTTTGGCCTGTCCTGTCCATAGGGACAATGGTGGGGGATGGAGATTATGTTTACCTTTACCATACCATGCATTAAAAAAATAAAAAAATAAAAATAAAAATTGGGTGCCACATTGCTTTTTGTTCTGCCTGATGCTTGGTTGGCACTCCGCACCATGAGACCAGAGGTATCTCTCTGCCTAGCTCCACTTTCCCTTGCCTGGTCTGCTCAAGTTACCAGTGCCAAAGTACCAATGCCATGTCAAGAGGGTGCCCCTGGGGATGGGGGTGAACGTCTGGTTTTTAATTTTGTTACTGCTGAGGCCTAGACTTGCTGGCTTTTGGTGGGATTTATTTCTTGATGCAGTTGCAAACTGTTTTTTGGGGTTGTTGTATTCTTCTTGAGCTAATGTCCCTTGCTAGTCTGGATTTTTTGCACTGGTTGGTTGGCATAATGATTAAAATGGGTGCACTCGCTGCTGATGGTGGGCCATGCTGTGGGTACACTACTGCTGGTTTGTTTTTATTTCTGCACACAGTTTCACTTTTCTGGGGTTGTCTTCTGTCCCACTCTTGCTAGCCTGCTTTTCTGGGTAGTACTTTGGCTGTGGCCTGGGTTCAAGAACTTTGCAACAAGTTTCCAAAGTTTCATGAGGTCTGGAATTCCGAGTCTGAATCAAATTCTGAAACTTTGAAAACAGTGCCGAAGGGCGACCAAGTACTCAGGCCAATTATTCAGAACTTCAGGATTTGGCCCAAGTACTTGGAAGTACTATTAGGTACAGCCCTAGAAGGCGCATGCACACCACTCCCACTTGCCCAACAGCTGATTTGGGGGAGGGAGGATAGAGTAGTGTACACACTCTTTCTGCCTGCTTAACAGCTGATTGGGTGAGGGGGGGCCACATGAGCTCCTTCCACCCACCCACCCACAGCTGACTGGGGGGAGGGTTACAATGGTATTCCATTACAAGCTGTTTTACTGATTTCTCAATTTCTGTGTTACTGATTAACAATTTCTGGTTTACCATTCTGGGTTTCCATCCATTGCCTGGCTGTTTTGTTTTAGCCAGTCACTTAAAATTAGAGCTGTACCAAATAGTACTTCTAGGCACTCGGGCCAAATTCTGAAGTTTTGAGTAATCGCCCTGAGTGCTCGGCGGCCCTTCAGCACTGTTTCTAAAGTTTCAGAATTTTGACTCAAAATTCTGGACCTTGGAAAACTTCAGAAAACTTTGGAAACTTCAGACCTATTTGGCACCAGGTCGGGGCCTCAGCAGGTGCAGCAGCCACAGCTCTTTAATTTCCTAGCCAATCAGGGTTCACAACACCACATGCAGGCCTTCCTTCCTCCCACTCCCTCCACACACCATATTAACCAGAAAAACTAAAAAGCATTCCCCACTGCCCCAGCTGGTCACATCTTGGCAAAGTTCTTGAACCCACAGCCAAAACACTACCCAGAAAATCAGGCTAACAAGAGTGGAACATTTGGTCCAGAAGATAACCCCACAAAAGTTCAACTGCATGCAGAAATAATATTTTAAGAAACAACAGTAATGTACTCACAGCATGGTCCACCCTCAGCTGTGAGTGCACCCATTTTAATCTTTCTGCCAACCAAGTAGTGCACAAAAATGCAAGCTAGCAAGAATGGGACATTTTCTCAAGAAGAATACAACAACCTTGCAAAACATTGTGCAACTGCATGGAGAAATATATAGGGATGGGCGAATACGGTTCGGATGTTCAGAGTTCGAACCGAACTCAGTCTGTTCAGACGTCTGAACCGAACCTCCGAACCAAACTCTCGAATGACCGAACAGTTCGGTCATGTTTGAAAGAGTTGGGATGAGTTCAGAGGCAGGAAAAACATCTTTCCAGGACTGAAAATTAGGTTTCGGTTCGGTTTCGGTTTCTCTATTTTTGAATGTTCGGCCAAGTTCGGCCAAACCAAACTCGGCTGAACCAAACCATCGAACCCGAACTCGGGTTTCAAACCAAACGACCGAACATCAGAACATCTGATCCGCGTCCTGTTCTCCCATCTCTAGAAATAAATCCCATCAAAAGTCAGCAATGCCAGCAGTCACAAAATTAAGAAACCAGACATTCACATTCACACACACACAAACACTCTTTTCATGGCACTGGTACTGTGGCACTAGTAACTTGAACAGACCAGGCAAAGGAAAGTGGAGCCAGGCAGAGAGATCTCAGTCTGTTCTCATGGTGCGAAACAGCTGGGAGAACAGTAGATGTTACACCTTACAATTAGGCTCTGTTGTGCCATGCCACAGCTTAGACAACACACACAACCCCATAGAAAAGTCTGCAACTGAATGGAGAACTAAATTCCACCAAAAGCCAGCTAACCCAAGCCCCAGCATTCACAAAATTAATAAACCAGACATTCACACACACCCCTCCCATGGGCACCCTCTTGACATGGCATTGTTACTATGGCACTAGTAACTTGAGTAGACCAGGCAAGGGGAAGTGGAGCTAGGCAGATAGATACCTCTGGTCTCATGATGCGAAGTGCCAACCAAGAAGTAGGCAGAACAAAAAGCAATGTGGCACCCAATTTTTTTTTTTTTTTTTTAATGCATGGCATGTTAAAGGTAAACATAATCTCCATCCCCCACCATTGTCCCTCCCATGACAGGCCAGGCACCCCTCCCCCACACCCAATTACTTACAGATCCAGCAGCACTGTAGCACACAGCCAAATTCACCAAAGAGAATGGACAAAATGGCTGTAGCCACTTTTGTTTTGCCCTGCCAGGCATTCAAAAGTTTGTCATGTCACTTACCATCACTCAAATGTCCCCTCCCATACCCCCCTCCACTACCAAATATGGCACTAAGTTTCATTTTGAGAAGAAGCTCAACTGTCCACCAGCTCCCCACGTTCACAGCGGTTTCTGAAGTTACCGAAGATTTCCAAAGAACGGTCTTGGTCCTCAGAGTTTTGGACTTCAGACTTTCAGAATTCATCAAAGTTTAAGGTGTTCCATTCTGAAGTTTCAGCCCTAGTTAAAATCTGCACCGGTGCACAAAGTCCTCCCTCCACCCTTCCTCCCACCTCCATTGAATACGTAAGAATACTGCCCTCCATTATTATTATTATTATTATTATTATTATTAACAAACATTTATATAGCACCAGCAGTGTACCTGGCACTTTACAAAGTAATAAAATAGACACGGTCCCTGCCCCTAGGGCTTACAATCTGAGAGACAGGAGCTGGGGGAGAGACTTAGGAAGGGGAACAGAGGGAGAGACAAGGGGTCTAACATTCATGAAGATGCGAGGTCTCAAGTGCACGTACTTGGCTTGGTTACGATGAGAATGACAGCAGGCAGGTCCATGTTGCAAGGATAAGGGTAAACCGATCGTAGGTATAGGAATAGTGGCTCAGCAGGATAAAGAGTCAGACAGAGCAGAGCGAAAGAGGTGAGTTTTAAGGAGAGATTTGAAGGTATGAAGGGAGGGGGCAAGGCGGATGTGGACAGGGAGGGAGTTCCAGGCATGGGGGGCAGCAAGTGAGAAGGGACGAAGGCGCTTAGGGGAGCAGGGAAGGCGTGGAAGGGTGAGAGAAGGGACAGAGGAGGAGCGAAGTGCACGGGCTGGAGTATGGAGGGCGATAAGTGCAGAGAGGTAGGGGGGAGCAAGGTTGTGAAGAGCTTTATAGGTGAAGATATTTTGTTTTGTGCATTGTGAGAGGAAGTAAATTTGTGACTGGGGCAAAGGTAAATAATGGACAGATGAAAATAGCCAGAAATATCAAATTGCATGGAAATGTGCAAATGGTAACTCGATAACATGATACTGGTAACTCGATAATACAGTAATTTAAACTTATCAGGTGTTAAACTGGTACTGTTCATTACCTGACAACAGTGAGTCAGTTTGATTACCGAGATCCCACAGATTTACCCACCCATGCAGGTACCCATTCATCTCTAACAGATGTAAGAACTGTCAGTAGTGCAGGTAGAAAAGACACAGCAGGTTGTTACATTTGTACATGGGCTGCTATGCACCTGCCAACTGTTCGTGACTGGCTGACAAGTATATTCAAAAAGCCAGCAAGAGGAGGTAGAAGTTATCAAATCTGGTGACAGCCAGAGTCTGATGGGGAGAAGTAGGTGGCCTTGGTAGGCTCTAGAGCAGTACAAGATTCTCACCAGACCCTGCTTCATTCTAAAAGCTGAGCTCTGGTGGGATGAAGTGAGGTGCTAGGACTACGGGGCACTCCCCAGGAGCAGTGGAGGCAGGGGGAGGTACACAGATTCTGAAGTTGCCCCTAACTGCTTCTGAGGACTGCTGCTATCATCAAAGTGAGCCTTGTACAACCTGGACTGCCTCTTTCATCCCCCTTATTTCTTTTTTCACCAACCATCCTGACATGGCAGTACTTTTTCAAAAAGCATTTAAAATGTCTGCAAGCATATAAGGCCAAGCTTCAGCCTCACACAGTTCAGAATGAAAACCCTTCATGTGTTTTATTGCCTCTCTAAATAACCTTGGGCTGCTGTGTTTGAAAGCCATGTAGACTTAAAGGGAAAAAAGAAATTCTAGCAATTTTCAGGGGCTACATTACTGTGAATCATACTGCCCATATCTAAATGAAACTGTTAGTCATTTCGCACTGATGGTTATTTATGATGACAGTAGAGCAAAGTCCCTTTTTAGAAGTATACAGGTTCTCCCCCACTGTTATATCTCTGAAGGCTTTTTCTTGGCTTCAGCTCCTTTTCCGAGATCTCTATTTAAACTCTCCATGCCATTATTAGAATGAAAGAAAAAAAAACAAGTTTCCTTTGCTGCTCAGACAATATTCCAATATCTCTATCCTTAGCATCTAATATCACTATGGCAATTTCTTTTGTACCTAATGATGTTTTTTATTTCCAGGGCTTTTATTTGTATCTGTCTTAGTCCTGCCAAAAGGGAATTGCATATAATGGTACAATCTCGCTCTCTGCTCCCCCCAAAAGTGTGCCACAAAGGGAGATGTTTTCTGGCCTCCTGTTTTCATGGAACAGATCTTTTGGGAAATGAGAGCAATGTTGGTGTTATTTCTAACTCAATTCTACTATTAGGAAGCTTGGTTAAACAACAAAACTGCACTTACATATCAGTCTTCTCCATATTTTTATTGCAGCTGACATGGATTTGTAATTTTATATTGACAAATTTAAGTATTTGTTTAATGAAATTAATTCCTAGATTTGGATTTAGTATTCTTGCCAAACTTGCTGAATTAATTATTTTGGCACTTCATTACAGAGCTGAAACATGTATACGTAAAAAGGGTATGCCCATCAAAATTGCAGTAACTGACCTGCCTTGGTCAGATAAGGCATCAAACGGTACCTGTTTAGGGCCAGCGAGTAACCCAAATTACTATTACCGGTTTACAGTTACTGGTTTTCCTTCTTCGACTGCTTTCAAGTTAGGTATTTACATTTGTAAATGGCTAGTGAAATTCAGAAACACTAAAATGATTACTTGGCAAGTTGGAATGATTCAGAAGGTTGGAAAATTGATAATGGCAAAGGACAGTATTTTGAATTGTCCGGTTACCTTTTTGGTATGTGACTACCAATCATGCACCAGATTGAGGACCAGATATTTTTCCATTACTTAAAGCAGCCTTGAACCCAGGATATTAGATTCTTCCAAAATGGCTTTAGAGCTTTAAATGAAAGGAGAATTATGCCCCAAAAGCTTGTACTGAAGCCTGGTCTTTGAATTGTGAATGAGCAAATGAAGCTAATATATGGTGAGAGAAGGGCAGACCAATAGAATGATGTAATTCCAGATGGTGCTTGATAGAGTTCCCCATAGGGGAAATGGGAGATGGTGGGAGGGTGGTGGGTGGGTGGATGGAGTAGCAGGCAATATGATGTATTAGAGCCCTAAATTTCTCTCTATGGTCCTAGGGAAGGCACCAAACAGGGCATTTCTTAGTCTCGTAATAGTCATAGAGAAGCGACCAAATGGGGCATTTTAGTCTCATAAGTATCCATCCAGGTGGTAGGTTTCTTTAGAACTGATGACAAAAATGAATGGCAGCAACATGAAGACCAAAAAGCAGGCCAATTGGTGTTTTCAGATGGACAGAAGCTACCTTCTGTTCCACTTCCCTCCCAGGTGGCCCATCCATCTAAAGGCGGCCTGCCAAATGTTGAAGTGGAGCAAAAGTGGAGTAGGCTGTGCTTGATCTAGGGAAGCCCTGGCACCAGTACTCCAGAACATCCTGGAGTGCCACCGGTGGAGCGGGCTGCCCAAACCCAAGGAACCAGACCAAATCAGAGCAGCAATCCATCTGACGTGTGGACAAACACCGCTGCTCCACTTCCAGCTGGTTGTTGCCCTGGGCAACACAGCATTGCAGTCGCTGTAGCCCACAACTCTATGTGCGGAGGGTCTGTGTAGGCAGACCACAGGTCTGCTGGGTACCGCTGGGTCCATTTAAGCAGATGGGGCTGGACATGGGCAGTAGCAAGGGCACACCCCCGGCCAGCTCCAAGTCCATCTGAAAACATATAATTTAGTACATAAATACAGTTATAAGAAAAATTAGATCTTTAGGGAATATTTGAAATAAACTTCAAATTTGATGAAGTCAACATACTTGAATGATCATATTTGAATCCAATTCATTGTCTGAATTCAAAAACTTCATATTTTAAAGTTTTCAGGTACATTTTTTGTTATTTTTGTTATTGTTTTTTTAAACTGTGGCATTGATAGATCAAGCTGTGTCACACATTGCATCAGAGTGCCAAATTGGCAACCTACCAAACAAAAAAGAAAGTAAGTGCCAAATACCCAAAATACAAAATAATGAAGAAGCAAAGTACCAAAACAAGCAAAACAAGTTAGCAAAGTAATGAAGTTACATTCAAAGTAATGAAGTTACCTACCCATGGGTAATACCCCGCATTTTGCCTAGCCTTTCAGGTTACCACACAGGAAAGAAGCCCTTTATTGTTGTTAGTGTTATTGGTTTACAAAGAAAACTTACATATGCAAGTAACCACATCTTCAGGCTTGACCTATTAATCACCTTTGCCCAGTTCTACCAGCAGAGCTACAAGACGAAGGGCCAGTTTCTGGGTTTAATTCAGCCTTCAGGAGGATTCTGCATATTTATTTAATTCATTAATTAATTGGCATTTTTACCTTGCCCTTCCCCAAAGCCTCAGGACAGCTTACAAAAGCATAGAATATATATTTTTTTAAAAAATTATTATACAATTTTCCAAAAATAAACTTACCCACAACAACCCCCCAATAACCTCCCACCTAATCCCTATCCCCACCCACCCTGACACTCCATACCCTCCAATCTTCCTCCCTAAACTCTACCACCCAATCTCACCCACCCCATCCCTGCCCAGGCAAAAAGATCTTGCATCTCTTCAATAAAATTAGCAAGCTTGGACCGACCTCCATTGAGAGGGGCATTCTATAACTGTGGGGCAGCCACCGAGGAGTCCTCTCTACATGCCCCCATGGTAAAAACTTAGTGGGAAGTTGATACTCACAAGAGGTCTTCCTTGTCCGACCTCAGAGGCCATGATGGAACATAGGGGAAGAGGTGTTCCTTCAGATACCTGGGGCCAAAGTCATTTAGTGCTTAATAGGTACAAAACATCACCTTAAATGTGCCTGGAATGGTATTGGCAGCCAATGCAGACTCTGGAACACTGGTGTAATTTGCTCCTGGAAACCTGTCACATTTTGCGTTTTTTCTCATAAATTACAAAGGGAAAGTGAGCTATGTAGTTTAGCTGAACTAGTCAAACTAAATTGGGCTGCACTTTTTCCCAAATTGTATAAAATGAGTTTACACTTCACTTTGTTATCCAGCTAGCAAAGAGAGTATTGTAAAAGACAATAAATTTATAAATAAGGGAACATGAGACTTTTGGATTATAAAAATATATGCAAAGTTTACTTAAATATAAATAGGAAGTATCAGTAGCTTACATAGAATGGTTTTAATAGCCAATCAAAGTTACATGACCTTAAAACATTTCTATCTTAAGAAAAAGCTTGTAAAAGCTTAACATATGCACAATTCATTGGCTCAAAGATATCAAGAAATTATACATACAGTGTATCCAGATCTTCCCTTTGCCAGTGAAAAAGAAATCCAATGTTATTTGGGATGTTCAATCTAAAGATTATTTCTGTGTGTCCTTACAAGGGGAGGTTTCCTTACAAGGGGAGGTTTCCATCTTTTAGACTGTCACGCTCACGTCAGTCAGTAAGGAGATACACTGGATTCTAATTGGCTCTCTTAAAGAAACCAATCAGGTTTTGACTTTCTTCAAGCTTTGAAATGAAGAGAGGCTTTATATTTTTTATCAGAGATAATTGTCAGATTACAGAGAGAAATTAACCAGACCTGTTAGCTATTTCAATATAAATTAATAAATATGTTAGCTGGAATAAACTAACAAATCCTCCTTCTTAGTCTGGAAATTCTTCTGAATAGTACTATCTGTCATTTAGACACCTAGAGATAACATTCCAGACATCTGTGATCTGAGAAAACTTAGCTAGACCAGAGGGAGTTAGGTCTAGCTAGAAGGGCTTCATTTTATGGCGTAGCTAGAGATATGCCTGTTTTATGGCTCATCCATTTGGTGGTCTCCTTGGCAACAGTCAAAAGTTTCTTTGGGAAGCTTTGAAAAAACTTCTATTGGAATGTGGTTGGAGGGGCCTCTATTTGGGCCCTGCTAGTCACAGAAACTGATTTTAAAAATCTATTATGTAAAGCACAATTAGCTTACATTAAAACAGATAGTTAGCATATAAAAACTCAAAGTTAATACATTTAAACACAGATAGCCAAAATATTTAGGCTTATAACTGAAAATACATGACACCCTCTCTTTGGCGAGAATGGGTTGAAAATGTATACAAACAATAATAAAAAGATTAAGAATAAAATCAAAGTCCTCCAAATCATCAAGAAAACATCTCCCAGGTTCATCAGGCACTGGATTCTCTTCACATGTAGTCTTGGAAGGGACATCAGTCTTCCTTGGGGGTTGAAGTTTTATGCTGTTGCATCCCACGGAGGAATCTAAACATCTTAATAATTATTATTAATAAAACAATCAACACAATAACAAGTAAAATTGGTTTGAGGTAGTTGAGTAGTTGAATATCCGAACCTAAAATTGAAGAACCAATAGCAGTTATTGTATGTACAACAGAGGTAGCCATGTTAGCTAGAGAAAGCCACGCTGCGGAAACAGCTGATCCTAATCTATTAAGCAGAAAGGAAAATCTCCTTCATGGATATCAATCCTTAATAGAAGTTGCTTGACTTTCTGCAAAATATCTTCAATTGCATCATGTGTATTAAAAAGAGTAATTTCTGATCTTTGCAATTTAGCTATGATTACAGTTAATAGTGGAAATTGCAAAGAAAAGTGAGGTACAAAAAATGTTACTTGAGAATGCATTGATCCCAAATTAGGAGGTGGGAACATTTGTTTACCATAACAAATGATTGTGCTATTTACTGTCACTATGGAGGGTTGTAAAGCTGGGATATTGCATTCAGATTTCCCAGCAAGCACTATATATGATCCATTTGTAAGGGAGTCCATAAAAACAAATGAAACATTGCTAGATTGAATTTGAATAGGACAAGAAGTAGTACTAGGCGGAACCAGGTCACAAGGAAAAACATGTGTAATTTGTTTGCAAAACAAATATCCAAAATCCTGACATTCGTCAGTATGTAAGTATGTTACGTTTCCAAAAACATCTGTGGTGACATATTCATATGGAAGCTTCATATGAAAATGTGCCATATTAGTTCAAGTGGCTAGTAAAAAACCTATGTTTAAAACATTCCAATTAGCCTCATCCATGCCTTCATCACCTCGAGGCTGGACTACTGGAATGCGCTCTACGACATGGGGCTGCCCTTGTTCAGGGTGTGGAGGCTGCAGCTAGTGCAGAATGCAGTGGCCCAGCTCCTTTCGGGGATGGGCTGTCAGGAGCACATAACACCTATGCTCCGGACTCTGCACTGTTTGCCAATAACGAGCCGAGCCAGGTTCAAGGTTTTGGTATTGACCTTTAAGGCCCTTCATGATCTGGGCCCCTCATACCTCAGGGACCGTCTTGTCCTCCGCGCCCCAAAGTGGCTCCTTCAGTCTGCCGGGGGTGCCTTCTTGCAGGTCCCCCGTGTTAAGCCGAGGGCCACAATGGAGAGGGCATTCTCGGTGGCCAGACCACGCCTTTGGAACTCCTTTCCGGAGGAAGCTCACCTGGCCCCAAGTCTTTTAACATTCCGGCGAATTTGAAAAACCTGGCTGTTCACCCAGGCCTTTGGGGACGGGGGAGGGGGGGCTAGTTTTTTTTTTTATCCCCCTCCACCCTTATTTATAGTTTTATAATGTGCCTAGCCCTGTTTTAATATTATTATGATTGTTTTAAATTTTATATGATTGTGTTTTTATGTTTTAAAATTGTTAACTACCGCAAGCTGTTTTCAGGCAGGGCGGGATATAAATCGATTAAATAAATAAATGAATAAATAAATATTACCCAACCACAGCACAGTATCAATCTTACAGACTAGGGACATCATCAAGGCAAAAAACAGCAAGGTTAGCCCTTCCTCCCTAATGTTTCTAATCCCAGTATTTAACCAAGTATGACCCCAGCCATTATAATTTAGATGCAAACTGCCAGTAGTGCCTGCTGTCCACACTCTTCCCATTCTCCCCAACCCAAAAGAAAGCCTATAGGGAAAGCTACTCAGCCAGGTTGTAACACTATGCATAATTTTTGGGTGTCCCCCTACAAAACAAGCTGGAGATGGTTTCCTTGGCACAATCATCTATGGATGTTTGCATTACAAATGCAAACAGTGCACTCATTTTGTGCACACAAACTTTCATTTTGTTGTTTTTCCAATGGAAAAACTTTGTGTTTGAAGTTTGCAAATTTTGTCTGTGACAACAAAAAGAAGTTGAGCTTGGTAGGGGGAGGTGGAAAGATTTTATCTTCCTGTTCCTGTTCATTTTGTGGGAACACATGCATATACACGCATGTGAGCGCACGCACACACACACAAAAACAGACTTTTGTTATTGTATATTCCTTACTATCTTCTCTGTGTCTCAACAAAACAACTTGTAAGTTATTATTGATCAATGAGAGTATGGCGTAGGGTAAAAAAAAAAAGATTTGCAAGTATTTCCAAGTTGGCGAGGATCGGCGGTAAGTGTTCGGCAGGTCCTTGGTAACTCAGTCGAATACTCTATATTTGGTACTCTGTAAATTACTCGGTAAAATAAAACCAAGTATTGAGTATTTTCCAAGTACCAAGTTCACTTAAATAGGACCAGGAAAAGCCTTGTATGTTGCCCGTCCAAGGATTTACCCGAGTACTGGACTGAGTACAGGGCAGATTCCTTGGTTACTCGGTACTTAGTAAAACCAAGTTGAATACCAAGATACTCTGTAAAAACCGAGCAATTTCGAATATCAAGTTTCAGCAATAGTCTGGACGTACCTTCCCATGTAACATGGCTACAATCCCTACAAAGCTAGTAAAACTGTAAAGCTAAAAAAAAAGCAACTCTTTCAGATGTATTTGTAAACACTGTGAAATAAAAAGGACTTCCACTTTTAGTGAATTTTCGTCCAAAGGATCTTTAAAATGTTTTATCTTGTACCGCCACCCTGTGTTGTGCAGTTAGTTGCTTAGCTCAATTCTCTTGCAATTTTCTTTTTTTATAGGCGCAACGGTGATTTCAGATTGAACTCCCTGGAAGTACAAGTACTAAAAAACACCACCTTCATATCTCATCTGGAAAAGCTATGCTTAGGTTATGTACATGTAACTCCTCTAGGACCAGACAACTAGAGCCACGATTGCTGGACTACGGACGTCTCCGTGGTACCAGTTTCTGGTCCCCGACTGTGGTGGTGCTGAGTATATTAAGTGGGAGCTTCCATTTCAATACAAACGAGCTTTTTGCGCATTGCGATTCCAGACCATGCCGTCTGCAGTTCTGGAGGGAAGATATCTAGGGATCCCGTATGAGGATAGGATATGCCCTTTTTGTCGGTTGGGAATTGAGGATGTAGCCCACTATCTTTTCGTGTGCCCGATATTTTCTAGCCTTCGAGAGAAGTTGGAGAAGCTTCTTGACGTCCCGCTTCATTTAACAGTAAAACAGAAAATAGTATTCCTCCTTGAGGGTAAAAATCTCTTAAGGACAGAGTTAATGGCGCGATATGCGTTTTTAATGCAAAAGGTTAGGGTAAAGAATATGGGGGAGTTGGAGCATTAAGATAGGATTAAATGATGGATTTGTATTGTTGGAGGAGCAGCTGGTCAGCTGGGCTGGATATGCGATAAGTTATGATTTGAACGGCTGAGGTATTTTCCCTCTTATTTTGAGTTTTATATATATATTAATATTGTGATTTTACATGATGTATGTTTTGTGTATTATTTATTTTGTCATGGCCGGCGGCCAGTACAATAAACTTATATTATGTAACTCTTCTGGCCACATTCAGGAAACGACTTGTTCCAAAGTACCTGCATTGAAATCTGTTGCTATATTGGGTGGTAATAAACATTACTCCATCCACTATGGCCTTCTATGCCCCACCTGAGCCAGAGCCTTAGCTGCACATTTGCTAGAGGGATGCCAGATGTGGGCCTGTTACACCCGCTGACCATGTAGGTGGCTGCCAGGAATAGTGGGACAAGAAGAAACCTGGCAGGCCATACTAGGTCATAGCAGGTGAGCACATTTGTTTGCACCATCATCCTGGCCTTGGTGCATGGGTCACCATGGCCAGTCGTGGATACCTACCACGGATACCTGTTGTGGCAGGGGTTGGGGTACCGGTCACTGCACGGGGCTGGGGTTGGCTGGCCTCACATTTCTTCAGGCCTCCCCACTCCACAGCCAAGTTGATCAGGGGTTACATTTTTTCAGTTCCCTGACCTGACCCGACCAGGGGTGGCCTCCCTCCTCCCATGGATGTGCAGCTTGCACACTGACTGTACATCTATTTACACTCAGGGGGGTACTCAGGAGTAAATGGCTTGTGGATCACAGCCTCAGTCTCTAGCCACAGTTAGTAACAAGGTCAGGTTCAAAGTTCAAACCCTTGTCTAAACAGTCCTAAGAAACACATAGACCAGCTATTTAATACTTAAATAGCATTTAATAATTAGAACTATTCCTGCTTAGAATTCCTGATATCTGAAACTGAGATTTATGGGTCAAGGACGTGGACCCCTCTATAATCAATGGCAGACTCCTAAGAAGTCCCTGCTGAGCCCAGTGAGAGAGAAAGATCTATCAGGAGACAGGAGGGAGAACTGAGAGCCACGGAGGGCTCTGGTAAGTTAAAATGGGTACTTAACACTTAGAACCCATGGAGAATACTCACATTTTCACATACCACATTAGGTACTCGATGGGCTACCTGGGTACCAATCCAGTACCTCGATTTCCAAACAATTGGTAACTTTCACAACCAATTTTTTAATTATTATTTTCCAATTACTGATCGGTATATTGGGACAGAAAACTGATTTTTTTATTTATTTATTTATTTAATTTTCCAATTACTAATCAGTATATATTGGGACAGAAAACTCAAAAATTGGGACTAGAGGTTGGTTTTATGGGACTGGAAGTCAATTTTCCAGAACCGGAAGTCAACTGTCCAGGATGGAAAAATCAATAAATAGGTGTTGGAAGTCGATAAAGCAATAAAGAAGTTGAAAAATCAACATAAGAAGTTAACATTCCAGGACATTGGGTACCCGAATCAGGGCTCAAAGAGGTACCGATTCAAATGCAAGGTTGTTTAGTTGATTCAGGTACCAGAAATTCTATGGGTATACCCATTTTCATGGGGACTCATTTTCAGTTCTAGTCCCTGGATGCCGTTTTGGTAAAGAGTGGTTTACAACAGTGGTTTAGCAAAGCCACTTCAATGGATCTTGATTTTGTTGATGATACAGTATACTGGTAAACAGTGTTACCAAGATGGAAGAACTGATCAATGGCATGGATGATAAAGCAATATCTTTTCCAGGCATTAGCTGTAAATCATCGTGGCACAGTGCAAAGCCTTTAAAATGAGAATGAGAGATTTGGACAGGATGCCAGTGAAATTGCTCAAATCCTTTGGAGATGGGCGCAGCATAAAACAGTGTTAGAGTTCGGAAGTCAGAGAAAAGACTCAGGCAGTGGAGTGAAATGATCTGAAGCGCGGGTAAGGAATAACATTTTGGAAGGAAAGTACTGTAGTGTCAAATAGGATATCAGCTATTACTGACCACTGAAATGTCCTGCTTTTTTTGTAGTACAATAAATGATTCTATGACCTGGCATCAGGAGTCCTAATCAAAATATTCAAGGGTGTATTATCTTATATGCTGTTTCACTGCATATGATGCTGAACGCTGAATTCTGGCGTGTTTTGCTCTCTTCTCTTTCATCACAACTTTCTGAGACATAAATCATTTTTATTGCTATGCCCCTAGGCTATTTACTCTTTCATCATGTTGTCATTAAACATCAGTCTTACTCTTTGTACATTAGATGGCACATGTTCCAATGTTTCTTTGAAATAAGCTTATGAAATGGACTGAATGTTTCTGTGGATTGGTAATTATTATTTTTTTACCTGTATGTTGATGGTTCAATTCAATCACCAAATCAGGGATGATGTAAAAGTTATCAGACAAATGATAACTGTTCAGCTCCATAGCTAAAATGAGTTTGAGGAAGACTGCTGTCAAAGACTGCCAACAGAATTTCATAAGCATGAACAACAACAACAAACTACAGGATACATATAGGAACATATGTGCCAACATTTACAGTTTGGAAACATAAACTTAGATGATTTCATCCATATACAATCACCTTACTAAAAGGAACTTATTGAGCCTCAATGTCCTCCCAGAAATTATTATTATTATTCATATTGCACTTTCAGGGTTCAAAATGCTTTTACAATCTTTATCCAACTCACTTTCACAAACAACCCTGTGCAGTAGGTCTTCTCTCTCTCTCTCTCTCTCTCTCTCTCTCTCTCTCTCTGGATGCAGTCCCATCTGCAGCGGTAGTGGTGGCAGAGGGAGGGGTGAGGGAAGACGCAGCAGCATGTAGGAACTGGCTGACAGGAAAAAAGCCGAGGAGGAGGAGGGCCCACATGGGAGATGGCCGTACCACCGAGGGGGGAAATGGGGGCACGGGGAAACCCAGGACATCATCAGGAACTGGGGAACACTGGAGCATCAGCTGGAGCTAGTGATCAACCAGTGGAACGAACATGTCTACTGGGAGATTGTGCGGGACATGGAGGCAGCGGAGCACCACAGAACCATGGCCCAGTGCCGATCGAAGGTCAAGGAGCTCAAGAGGGGCTACAAGGTCATCATGGACAACAACTGGCGGTCCGGCCACAGAGCTGGGACCGCTCCCTACTATGATGCCCTGGACCGCATCCTGCACATGAAGGGATCCATTGTCACCCTGCACCTCGTGAGGAGTGCTGTGGTCCAGGCCATGGAATTGGCTGAGGTACCCCCTCACCTCGCCGCCCCCCTCGAAGACACCGGCTCCAGGGGCCCTGACCCCCAAGAGGAATGCCCCTGGACCTCGGGGACCAACAGGCCCCCCTCACGAACCATCCCCGAGAGCCCTCAGCCTCTGTCTGGACTGGGAGAATCCGAGGCCGGCACACTAGTAACCCTCAGCCAGTGGACACAGGGGGACCAGCCTCAGAGGGCTCCGAGACTGACATCGACGGTAAGCAAGTGGGTGGGAGGGGACATGGATGGGAAGTATGGGCCTGGGGGGAGGGGGCCACACTGGGCACAAAAATGCCACCCCCAACAACCCCGGGCACCCCAGATCACAGGAAGGGGGCCACTGGTGGTGCCTGGTGACATGTTTGGCCCACCCCCACCCAACCCCTCCGATATCCCCACAGGGCACGGCATGCCCCGGCACCTACAACAGGTGGGCGAGGGGGATGGTGGAGAGCCACCTCAGGAACAGCCTGAGGTCCCAGGTGAGGCACACAGGCAAGTTGGAGGGGGGAAGGTCACCGGGGGAGGCTGGGCAGGGAACGCAGGGCACACGGTGTGGGGGATGGGGGGCCTGGGCGCAGGGGAACACCGGAGTATGGCACCGGAAGCCAACCCGAGGGAGGGGGGGCTCAAAACCCCCCAGCCATGCCATGGGATAGGGGGTGGACAGCTGGAGTACCTAACCACACCTAATGTGTACTCCGATGGGTCCCAGAAAGCCAGACCCATGCCCCCAGTGCAATGGATGAGTGAACACCGGGCACAGGTACAGCTCCGGAGGGAGGATCAGGTGGAGGACATAATCTGCTCAACCACCGAGCAGGGCGGGCAGATGATTGCGGCCATCGGTTGGATGGAGGCGGCCATGGAAAGGGCCGTGCAACAAGAGGAGGCAAGGGACCGGAGCTGTGTGTAGGATGTCCTGTATGTGTGCTCGGTGCCAGCAGCTGTGCTTGGTCCGCACCCCATGCCTCACTCATTAGCTGGGCAATGTGGCAGCCTGTGGCCTTATCGCTTGGCTTTGGAGCTCCCCTGCTTCCCCTCCCATCCCTCCAGGGATTTTGGGGCCCCTCTCACCTTACATTTAGTATCAGGCACGTGCTGGACCATGGCTGGCAGGGCTTCCCCACCGCTCACGGGCCCCTCCACCACTGGCACTCCCCATAGCTGGACCTTCCGCGAGACCATGGCCCTGTGTGACCTGTGGCATTTCCCAGCCGTGCAATTGCTCCTGAACTGCCCTGACAGCCTGACGGGTGCCTATGCAAGTCTGAGCTCCGGGCTGTGCTACTTTGGCTATGAGGCAAGCACCCGTGATTTCTGGCTGCATGCAGAGATGCTGGGCCTGTGTCCATTTCCCAATGGGTGCATCCCAGAGATGAGGTGCATGCATGTGGGGTGGTCAGCGGCGGAGACCATATCTGCCCTCTCTGTGTGCAGCCTGGCCACCTACACGGCCTGTCTGATGGAGGGGGGGGACTGCCCTGGCCGTGTCCTTCTTTGGCTGTGTTCACGGGGTCTGTGGGTACCATAGGTCCCGTGGGACGGTCTCTCACTGACTTCTGGATCTGGGTCACCTTCCATGGCCCCCAGCTGCTGACTATGGCTTGTCGGAGCCCACCAGGGTGGAGCTGGTAGCGCTGACTGGTGTGTGGTCCAGTTCCAACCTGCAGGTGGGACTCGCTTTGCAGGATCCCTTCAAGGCATACTACCTGGTCACCCACCACATGGTAGCACTGGGATAGCATTGGGACATGCTTCAGTGGCCCCACTTTGTGCACCTGGTGGACTTCATGGCCCCCTGCAGCTGGATGTGAGACCCCCTGTGTCTTCTAGGACCCAGTTTCTGGCCACGCTGTGAGCTCCCACCTCCGCCCTGCTACCGTGGGTCACGACCTGCTCCCTCCATGATGTCCCGGCCCTGCTGCTGTACCGCCTGCTTCTCTGGGTTCCGCTGCCCCTGCCTGTGGCTCTGGACCCCCTCCATGGCTCCCCTGTCTGCCTCTGCAACCGGTGTTCCCCTCCGTGGCTGCATTCTCCAGTGGCCGTGTCCTGATCGCTAGTGGTGGGACCCCGGGCCCATTACCGGCTACCGGATTTACCGGTTACCGGTTCTAGGAAAAACGGATTCCCGGATTAAATCCGGTATGCCGGTACCGGATTTAATTCATTGGTTTCAATGGGGTGCTGTGTCCCCATTGAAACCAATGAAATATCCCTCCCCCTCCCCCTCCCAGGCTGCTCGGGTGGAAGGGGGGACACCCCCCACCCACCCTGCCCAGCCTGGCTTTTTGTTTAAAAAAAGAACAGAGTAAGACAGACCCAGAGGCGAAGGCGAAGGCGAGCCCACCCCCCAGCACCAGCAGCCGCGGCATCCCCGCAGCCGCCGGTAAGTATGACTCGATCCCTGGGGGGGGTGTTTAACACCCCCACCCCCCCCCAGGGATCACCCCTACAGCGCGCTTGCCGCTTACCTTTGGGAGCTCCGGCGGCGGCGGGCGGTCCGGCAGCCACAGCCGGCGCTGAGGCCGCCGGACCGCCCGCCGCCGCCGGAGCTCCCAAAGGTAAGCGGCAAGCGCGCTGTAGGGGTGATCCCTGGGGGGG
>QEPC01000715.1:2486247-2533715 GCA_003113815.1 Sphenodon punctatus
AAATCCAGGCTGGGCAGGGTGGGTGGGGGGTGTCCCCCCTTCCACCCGCGCAGCCTGGACTCGGGGAGGGTTTGTTTTTTTTTGTAACTTTTTTGGTGGGGCTTTAAGTTTTTTACATTGCAGCCATTTTTAAATGGCTGCAATGTAAAAAAAATCCGGTACCCCGGAATCCGGTACCCGGACCGGATTACCGGGTCGAATCTGATAATGCCGGTACGCCCGGTACCGGCATTATCGGATACCGGATTTACCAGTTTTCCCGCCCTTAGTGATTATACAAATCTGAGAAAGGAGCAGAGAAAAGGAGACTGCCAGGCTCAGGGGAGTCTAAGCCATCATCGTTCTGGCTAACAAGGAGAATGAAACCAGGGAGCTGCATTCACAGACCAAGGTCATAAACTTTCTCAGGAGCCCTCCAACCTTGGGAAGACCCAAGGTCTGATATTGGAGACATAATAGGGAGTGCCTGGTGGACTGTTGCCTGGGGACTTGTAGGATTTGGGAATGGTTGCTTTTACTCAGTAAATAAAAGTGTGTGGATAAAAAAAAACCATATGAATGATGGACTTTGTAGATATTGCCAAATCTGCAATGCACAGCAAGTAGGCATGGTGCATCCCTATTCAGAACTAAACATAAAAACCAGCCTCCAACCGAAATAGAAGACATTGCTCCAAATGCTAGATTCTGGCCAAAATGATTAGCTAATTCTTTCAAGCTCAGTAAAACATTTGGCTAAAAATGTGTAGCATATATTAGCCCTGAAATGACAAATCACAGCGAATGTTGCTTCCGTTGGAAACAGATCATTCGCTTTCATTCGTATGATGCAGAAACGTACCATTTATTCCCACAGTTTTCACAATTGGTCATTATTTTTCACAAATTGAACAGAGCTGCTACAGGGCTGATCTCAAGCTCCATGTGTGGACACATGCACCCTCAGGGGCTGTGGGGATGCAAAAGTGCCAGCTAAGTGCCAGGGAAATACTGGAAATTGCTGTAAAACTGTTGTAAAAGTGATGAAAAGTCCCAGAAGGTGACAAAAATTATGAAAAATGCTAGAACAACAAAAAATTCTGGAAAGTAACAAAATCAATGGGCAATTATGAAATAGCAGAGGAAGTGGAAATCAACAATGGTGGAAGCACGGAATCACTGACGACTGACAAAGTACTGACAAACACTCATAAATGCTCCCAAAAGGTATTTTCCTGTGGAACAGGAACACTTGCTCTCATTTCATCCCTAATGGAGATATGATAGAAGTTTACAAATTCATTACTGGGGTGAACCAAGGAAGTAAGGAGCTGTTGTCTAACCTCTCGAATAATACTAGAGCTAGAGGACAATCTATGAGACTAAATGCCACTGGGCAGCAGATTTAAAACAAAGAAAACAGAAGTATTTTTTTCCACTCAATGTACAATTAACTTGAGGAATTTGTTGCTAGACAATGTTGTTAAGACCAATATTGTAGCTGGCTTTTTTAAAGGCTTGGATAAGGTTCCATAAATGCCTACTATTCAAGTTGGTTGGGAGAATGTAACCTCTGTCAGGGTATGAGAATAAATAGCAGGAAATGGATCACTTCATTGTGATCTGCTGTGCAGTTCTCTGAAGAGACTGAAGGTGTCCACTATCAGAGGCAGGATACTGGGCTGGATGGACCATTGGTCTGACCCAAACTGGCACATCTTATGTTCCTATCATACAGAGATTCTTTTTTGTTTTCCTGTTCTATTAATAGGAGTCTGCCACCAAAATCCAAATAGGTTTTACTTGAATAGAAGTCTGCCATTTCTCTGAAAACACATGTTCAAATTTAATATTCATCTTTCACTTGAAATGAAAAGTGGTTTCCTTGTGATTGCATGGTTGAGCAAATCTACTATAATTATCATTCTAAACTTGTAGTTAAACCAATACCAAACACCTACAGATGAGGTAACACACACAGTAATTTCAGTGACAGCACAGACACAGCACGGTAGCACTACCACGCTTTCTTGGAGTCTATCAAAACTACTGGAAGTGTTTTGATAATGCAAGTTAGTAAATCTGGAATGCATTCCTTACACACCTTACAGCACCAAGATCAGAACAATGTTCCTAAATCTAACTGGTACTTCCTGGAACTGTGTCTTGGGGCATGATCCCCTGGCAATTTAGCTCTGATGTTAACCTTTATCATGACCTAAAATATAATTGAAGAGACTGACTTGCCCTATTATTACCTGATGCCTCCTGGCTTAGTGGTTAGCATCAGGACCTGAACCTGGCACCTCTCATGCCATCTTCACGACTGTCCACATTCTATTTATGTATTTAAATGTTTATCTCATCCTATTCCCCCCCCCCCCCTTCAGATGGGAAGCAGCCTCTTTGTTTCCCCCCGTTCCTCTGGAATGAAGTGCTGGAATGCCAATGTAAACAAATCCCAAACAGCTGCTTCTGGTTTTTTTTATTCTGACAACAGTTGTATTAAACCCAATCCCAAACCCCTTAAATACATCAAATTTATTTATTTATTTATTTATTTATTTATTTACGGCCATAGCCAAAATACGTAATACCAAAAGAAGAAATCATCAAAAACTCATAAGGTCCAGAATACCAATACAGCAGTCTAAACTAATATCCTTCACCCAAAATTACACAAACATAAGATAAATAATTAATTAACGCAACAAGCCATAGTACAAAATACATAAAGCACAGATAATCTTAAAAGGCAGGGACTTGGAATTGCAAAAAACATGCACGCTGCCTAAATGCAGTCACAAGAAAAGAAGCCACCGCCTTAGTTAAATCAGGTTCTACATTGGCCAAAGCCAGGCATAACAGGTGATGGCAACTCCAAGGGAGATGTTGGGATGTCTCTACTGACAGGGCATCGAAGGGACAAAGTCTCTCAGAAAACTCGACTGCCCCAATACACCCCTCCCAAAGGGCCGTAGGAAGGGTGTTAAACCTAGCGCACATGAAAAGATATTTACCTCTCAATGGGATATCTGCAACTAGATAGGGAGCCATGGCTCGCCGGGGAGGAGGGAATAGGAGGAAATCACGTAAGTGCGCCGAGTTCCTAATAGCCGCACATTCCTCCTGATAATCCCTATCCCTAAATCTTGTCAAAATTCCCTCCCTTATATAAGCCAGGTACCTACCTACCCAGTAATCTCGATGAAACCCTAATTTCACCAGAAAAAGTTCAACGCTCTTCTGCCATAAGCTCTTATACGGATCAGATTTCCAGAATTGGATCAGCCCATGGTCATGAGATTTGGATAATTTAGCCCAGAATTTTAGCACAGCAGCCCACGCAACCGTGAACTACCTGTCCTGTCCCACCTCCAGCCTAATGGCTGCATATGGGGTGCCATGGGGAACCTTCAGAAGTGATTGAAAAAAGCGAGCCTGGAGGCTATCCAACCTCCACACTCTGAAGGGAAGAAGTGGAAACCAAACCTCTGCCCCATACAACACCTGCATCCGGATCTTAGCATTCACCACCTTTATTGCTGGGGCCACCGCTCTCCTCCCCGTCCTCCCAAATAATTTTAACAAAGCAAAAATGGATCCACGTGCTGAAGTCAGAGCACTTTCCAAATGGTTATGCCAGACTCCCGTTGATTGAAAAAGGAGACTCAGGTAACGGAAAGATTTGACCTGAGCTATGTCATGCTCACCTATACACCATTTCCCCACCTTACTTGATCTTGAGAAAACCACTATTTGGGATTTTCTAGGATTTATGGCCAGTTCATTTTGGCTGCAAAAATCGAATTCAGAGTTTGCTGAACACAGAGTCTAACATATGTTTGGTAGAACCCACTCACTCTCTTCACTTCCAATCCAGCTATTTAATGATGAAATGAAAGGACAGGAAAGAACGTAAGTACAGATTACAGCTGAAATAATATCCATGGTGAATATCATATATGAATATCATTTCTAACCAAGCAAATATGAAGGATTATTTACTATTACTTCATTTGTTCATTTTGAATACTTATTTAAGTTTTCCTGGCTTCTCCCCACCCCTCCCTCCCTCCATTTTTTGCTTGTTTTGGTCATTTCATTTTAGGATGGTTGCACTGAATAACTGAATATCCAAACCAAAATGACCAAAAAATAAAAATTAAAACTCTAAGTATTATTTAAACCTATTATTCCACCATCTCCTGAGGATTCAGGGTGAGTTACAATTAGAGCTACATCAGGTACTAAAATTCATATCCATGGGTAATGCATGCATTTTTGGGCACCACATCGAGCACCTGATGGGCTACCTGAAGACAATCGGGTGCCTGATGCCTGAAAATGCAAACATTATCCAGAGAAATTGACAAGGTCCCACCAAGAGCACCTCAAAACCCAGCTCAGCAGTGCTCCAGCTGAGGTGTTTCTCTTTCACAGGTGGTCCAGGACTTCCCCCATACAGTGCTCTGCTAGGTGTTGTGGCTGGGAAACTGTTTTTGAAACTGACACATGCTGGCCAAGAGCACTGTGGAGCCTGGCTCTGCAGTGGTCCCAACAAGAGCTGGTCTCTTTCAAAGGCCGGTTGCTGCACCGGACAGTGCTATCAGGCAAGAGGTGCTGTGGAGGAGAGGGGAAGAGGCCTTTGAAACTTGCAAGCCACAGCTGGGACCGCTGTAGAGTCTGGTTCCACAGTGATCCCATCCAGAGTCTGTCATTTTCAAAGGCCAGCCAGCACTGGGGGAGGGGCAGGGAATCTGCCTTTGAAACTTAGAAGGCCCCAGCTGGGACCTTTGCAGAGTCAGGCTCTGCAGTGGTCCCAGCCAGGGCCTTTCACTTTCAAAAGCCAGCTGGCATTCTCCTCCCCATCCCCGTGCTTCTCACCTGAGAGACAGTGAGGCAGGGGTGGAGGAATAAACCTTTGAAATCTACAAGTACTAGCTGGGACCACTGTGCAGCTGGGCTTTGCAGCAGTCCTGACTGGGTTCTGTCAATTTCAAAACTCAGCCGGAGCATTTCAGCAGCTTGTCAGGTCCTGTTCAGGCACCGATGGTGCCTGAATGGAACAGGGTTGATTCAGACACCCTCGATTCGTTGGGGGTGACCAAATCTTCAGATGCCCGGTTGCAGTTCTATTTACAATACACAAAATCATAAATAATTGAAAGCCCTCATCCCAAAGCTCCCCAAACCCTATCCCTGCTTGCCAAATTCATGGCCAAATACAGATGTCTTACATTGTCTGTAGAAACTGAGCAGACTCTCAGAGAGATTAGTTACATTTTAAATAGCCATCTGAATAATATCAGCACCCAAGAAAATTAATCATTCACACATCTGCTCATCCGAGTATTTCATTTTGGTTTATTTATTTTGTTCATTTTTGTTATTTTCTTCATTTCATTATTTCATTTTGATTATTTCTGTCAATTTGGTATTTTGGTTATATTGTTTCATCACTATAATTTCTACTGTGCAAAGAGAACAACTGAAACAAAGTAGCTGAAAAGACCCCAAAAAATGAAACAATATTGAAACAACATACCAAATAAAATAAAATAAATGAAAATAGAATAAACGGGGGGAAATAGTGTAAACAGATATCTGGCAACACAAGAATTAATTTCAGCCATTTTCCATTTAATTGGACTCAAAACAAAATAGGGGGAATTCATAGAAAGTATCTATTTTGTTGAGGATTAGTTTCAAATCTATGCAACAAAGAGTTGAACTGAACTCTCAATTCTGAGGCTAGATTCACTCCCCTCCCCCCGATCAAATTCTTTGTTACCATATATAGTCTGGAAACTATTCTGAGCACAGAAAAAATAATAATTATATCCCTTTCTTTTCTGTTTCATTAACATCTTTGTATTAGTGTTTTCTTCCCTTGATCAATTAATTCAGCCTCAAGTAGAGCACTGCATTGTGCTCAGGTCAGCTTTCCTGAACGTACTTGCCTGTTGTCTACGAGTAATAGGATGTGTGGGTTCTGACAGTGGGTGTTTTCCCTGTCTGCTTATTTGTTTTTCTTCTCTTCTCTTCCTTTCCCTGTTTTCTCTGAAACTTCAACCACATTTATTCTTTAAAAAATAAAAAAAATAAAAAGTGCTCAAGTGCAAACAGAGTAGGAATATTGTTTAATGTCACTCAAAACATGGACTTTTTAAAATTGCTGTCCTAGCATTTAGGATTCTTGGCAAACCACTAAGAAAGCAGTTGTATAGAAAGGATACCTACCACATAAATACTGTCATCATACCAGCCCACTGTATGTTCGCACGAGCTGGGCAATATTCTGAGGCAATAGTTCCCTAACTTAGAGGAGATTCACACGTGTGTTTAAATCGCACAGAAGCCTTGGTGGCATAGTGCGATTTAAAGAACCCCGCACTTCCGGGTTAGTGTGAATGCGGTGAGCGCGCACATTTCCACTTAGCCCGAATGTTTGGAGTGTGGTTTGAAAAGTTGCTCCGAGCAGCTATGCCACTGAGGCTTCTGTGCGATTTAAACGCAATTCTGACTGCGCCCTTACTTTTGTTCAGACAATCAGAGGGGTTAAAGTGAGAGTAGCTAACTCTAAAAGGAAGCAGGGTTAATCCAGGGAGGGAAGGTTCTACCTGAGAGGAGATAATTGTCTGAACAATAGTTCAGATGCAAGCAGTCTTGTTTATTTTTCTCTGTTAGTCTTCCCACTTCCCAGCATACACCTCTCTTCCTGGTTTGTCTGCCCTCAGTGCCTGTCTGTGATACTGAGTGGAAAAAGACATGACAGCAGACCTCTGCAGCCTGCTTTGTCACACTTTGGCATGAATCTCACCTGTATGTATGTGCAGATGCCACCATGGGTGATTTCAGATGTTATGGGTTCCCGAATCACCACAGTGGATTCCCAGCAGTGGTGAGCCGACCAACCACCCCCTGTGGTCCAGGAAGGCCCTGAACAGGCATGATGGGACCAGTACTACGACATGGAATTGGGCTGTCAGACATGCCCCGGGGCAGCACAACAGACGTGATGCCAAATCTGGGCCGTGGTCAAAACACCTAGAAGGCACCAGGAAGGGGCAGGCGGCAGACATGGCCAACAGAGGGCAAACAAAGCCAGAAGAGACAAAAGGAAACACTCACACAAGGGAAACAGGAAGGGAGGGGTAGGAGGGATAAGAGCTGGTGAGGCGGTACAAAGAACAGGCACAGAGACAACGAGGTCACAGTGGAACACACAGCACAAACACATGCCCGAGCGCATACACATCCACACAGGAAAGGAAGGGAAGGGGAACACAGCGGGATGGCCAACACACACAGCACAAGGGGCAAAGGGGGGAGGGGGGACCCAGGGCCAGGGAAGCAGGGGGGACCAGACCAGGGGCAGGACAGGACACGGGGAATGGCATCCAGAACCCCAACAACAGAACAGGCAGCACGGGCAACCACACAACCACACAGATGGCCCTGGCATAGGGGGGAACCCCCAGGGGTGGAACACAAGCAGAGGGGGAGGCCACACGGATAGGGAGTGACCCGGGAATGCAGAGTCCAGGGGCCCCAGAACCCCATGGTCACAGAGTCAACCCAGGGGGGGGGGCGGCACAGGCACAGGAGGGATCGCGACTGGATGATGAAGGACAGCAGCACCCGGGGTGTTGGGAGCCAGCTAGGAGATCAGAACACAGCCACAGGAGAAGGCAGCCACGGAGGGGAACAACAGTTGCAGAGGCTGACAGCGGGGCTATGGAGAAGGCCCAGAGCCACATGCAGGGGCAGCAGAACCCCAGGAACCTGCCAGCACAGCAGCGAGCCCGGGACAGCATGGAGGGAGCGGGCAGTGACCCACAGTGTTAGGGCGGAGGCGGGAGCTCACAGCAGGGTCAGCATCCAGGACCTGTAAGGCACAGGGGGCCGCACAGCCAGCTGCAGAGGGCCACAAAGGGGCCCAGGGCAGGGTGGTTCACCAGGTACACGTAGTGGGGCCACTGGAGCATGCCCTGATGGTAGCATGTGGTGGGCGACGAGGTAGTATGCCTCGAAGGGATCCTGCACAGAGAGCCCCACCTGGACATTGGATCGGGACCACACAACAGCCATCGCCGTCAGCTCCACCCCGATGGGCTCCGACAAGCCATAGTCCATACCATATAATTTATTAGTTCAGCAAATATTTACTACTCACAATACATTAAATTAAGGGTAAAAACAAGGAAGCTATCATAACACTATAAAAGGCGTATAACTCAAAGGAGAATAATCGAACCAAAAGGAAATCATAATCTAGTATATACATTCACCCACAAAGCAGTGCCATACCCAGCAAGTTAACCAATTTCACACTGCATTGCATTCTCGGGTCACTATTAATAAAAACATTGAAACCGCTTTAATATGGGCTTCATCTGATAATCTTAAAAGCTCCTCATAAGATTTTGGGTGGCCCAGGGCACCCTCATCCAGCACTGGTTGGATCCAAGGATCCCTATTGACAGCATACCTGAGGCACTCCAAGACTATATGGGGCAGCGTCTCCACTACCAATGGGCATGACATATGCGTCCTCCTTGCTCTTGGTATGCCCTCCCTCCTATCCATAACTTCAGCCATTTCAAACAAATTAAAACGAAATAACATAAAAAGCCTCCGGAGTCTAGAATCCTGAATTTTTTCCAAATAAAATTCTAATTTCACCAAGTCTTAACCCGAGGGTAATACACTGAAATTTTATTTTGTTGTAAAAGTTCCAGATCCCTATTATTGGCCCAGTCTTTTATTTTCTCCTTTAACTCCCACTTAGAACGTTTACTGTCAGGCAGACCATCTTCTTCCATTGGGAGACCTATAACACTAGTCAGGTGCTTTAAATTCTTTATCCATGGACATTGGGGAGATCCCACATGTTCCTTTTCTTCTAAATAACAATCAGTAGCCAAATTGGAATTTCCTTCATTATATTCTTCCAAAAGGAGAAGACAATGAAGCACAATTGGGAAAAAACTGATAGTGTCCCTGTCTCCACTCTTGACATAGTAAGGGGGGATGCTTTAGAGGGCCCTAAAATGCTGCGAAGAAAAAAGTTTTACGGGACCTCCAGCCTAATAGAGTAAGAGGCTGCGGTTATTTCCCCTCCATAGAGTAGGCAGTAAGTAAGTAAGTAAGTAAGTAAGTAAGTAAGTAAGTAAGTAATTTATTGCGTGGTCTGCGACCATTGCAAAAATACAATATATAAAACCAACACATATACATAAACATTATATAAATACAACACAACCGCTCTGCAACCTATTAACGGCGGTTGGAAAACCAATCACCACCAAGGTACACAGGCTACCCTAACTAAATCCAATAATGTAAATTATAACAATATACTAGCTACTGCTAGTCTTAGAAATCAGGTGGCAGAGGCAAGGGACTGAAACCCCCAAAAGGCTTTCCTGCACTGAACAGCCTGGAGCAAACAAGCAGCAGTGTTTCTAATAATGTCAGGGTCCAAACTGTCTAATAAAGAGCCAAGAAGTGTGCCATTCGATCTACCCGGATACTTGTCAATGAGAGGCTGCAAAAACTTCTGTCTAGGTTGATCATATAAATGGCAGTGGAGCTTATATGGACAACTGTCTCCACAGTGAACTTGTCGAAGGGGCATAGGTGCTCAGTAAAAGGAATTCCTTGCACCCGATCCTCGAACACAGCTGAAGGGAATGCATTGAAATGGGCCACGCAAATCAGCTGCTTAGCCCCCTACCTGAGATCAGAGCTAAAAGATACTGGGAAACCTGCCCCATCCCTGGGACCCACACTAGATAATCCTTCATATGGGGGGACCGCCCCAATCGACCTAGCTCATACCGCCTAGTTATATCCTCAGCCTGCATTTCAACTTCCTTCTTCAGAGACGAGGGGGGCTTGTGCTGGAGGTACTCCGGTGATAGTCTCATCTCCTTTAACTGGTCCCTTAGCTTTATTAGCCAAGGGCTTTGGAAGGAGTCCTCTCTAGCCTCCCTCAGTAGTTGGGAGCCATGCGCCAGATTTAACTTTTGCCAGAATTTAAGGGCTAGCAAATTGGCGGCCAGCGACCATTCCTTCTGACCCAATTCCATTCGAATAGCCGCTGATGGAGTGCCCCTTGGGGCTCCCAACAGCCTCTGCAAGAATACAGATTGCAGTCTGTCTATTTCATGTGCACAAAATGGAGCCCATATCTCGGCCCCATATAGCACCTGAGATTTGATTTTACTAGACTAGACCTATAGAGCTGCCACCACCGCCGATCGTCCCTGTTTGATAAATAACCGCTTGATGGATTGCGCTGCACCTTTCGTCCCTCTAAGTGCCCTTAAGATGTGTTCTCACCAGCTACCTGACCTATGAAAAAGGACTCCCAGGTACCGGAAAGCCGGGACCTGTTGAATAGTATTCCCTTCAACGGCCCAGGCGTATTTCTTTAACCTGGCTAAAAAGATCACAATCTTAGATTTATCGTAATTGATACTAAGATACTTAGCATGGCAAAATTCTGCAAAAGCCTGGAGCTGGCACAACAGACCCACACGTGTTTGGGAGAGCAAAGCAACATCGTCGGCGTAGCAGAGACAGCCGACATGTCGCGCTGCTAACTTCGGAGGGAAGAAGCAGGGCTTGGCCATAGTTGGTATCACCTCATCAATAAAATAATTGAAGAGGGCCGGGGCCAACACACATCCCTGTATTACTCCCAGCGACATGGAAACTGGTGGTGACATATGCCCTTGCTGATCTAACTTCACAACAAGGGACGAGTGGGCATATAATGACTGGATCAGGGCCAGAAGTCGTTTGTCTATAGTGGAGCCCTGGAGCTTTCGCCACAGGGCCACCTGATCTACCGAGTCAAATGCTGCCCAAGGTCCAGAAATGCGACAAACAAAGCGCCATTCCGGGCCCTATATTTAGCTATCAGATGTTGCAGAATGTAACATTGTTCTATCGTTGAACGGCTCTGTTGGAATCCCATCTGCTCCAATGATAGAGCATTAGACTGACCCATCCAGGCAGATAGCTTCCCCAACAGATATTTTGCATAAATTTTAGCAATGACTGATAGCAAAGTAATAGGTCTATAATTTGCAGGATCTGTTTTACAGCCTTTTTTAAAGATAGGAACAACAATTGCCCTATCCCAGTCCTGTGGGATCCTCCCAGTAGTATTAACGTCAGTAAATACCACCACCAATATCGGGAGCCACCAAGCCTTTTGGGCTTTGAGATATTCCACTCGGATAAGATCAATCCCTGGGACCCTGCTATTACGAAAAGACTCAACAACAGGCTCAATCTCTTCCTCCACCACCGGAGGCCATAGAGGAAGGTCTCCCAGAACTGGAAGATCCTGAGGCTCCACCCTCCTGCTGGTATTATAAAGTTTTTCAAAATGGTTTGTCCAGGTAGCTGGAGGCACAACTGGTACAGAAATCTTACACTTCTCTCCTAATGCACCGTTGATCAGCTGTCAGAACTTCCTGCTGTCCCCTGTGTCTGCTCCCCGCAGTATGTTTCTCCATTGCGTGTCCCAGTAAGCTCTCTTCTTCACATTTATGAGGGCTCTATACTGTGCCCTAAGGGTGATGTATTCTGGGGGGAGTGACACTGAGCCCGTCTCCCTATAGCTATGATACACAGCTTTTAGGTGAAGCCTAAGCATTCAACATTCCCTGTTGAACCATGGCTGACCAAACCTCTTGATAGGCATTACAGACCCTCCCCCCAGGCCTTGGACATGGGCACGTAGACCTGTAAACAGCCTGGTGAACATATCCAGAGTGACCTCAGAACTAGAGGCCGCAATCAGATTCTCCCACAGAGTCACAAAATGGGCCTGAGATGTATACTCCACCATGGACTTTGCTGTACTCTCGTCCCAGCGGGAAGCCCAAATGATCTCACACTCAGTCACCTCCACTTTGTCCGCTGCCCCCTGGCCACAATCCAGGGCCAACCCAGAAATACATAAGAAGAGTATTAATGGCAAATGGTCTCCAACCACCACTGGGCCTAACCTGAAGTTAGTAATATGAGGCAGGACCCCAGCAGAAACCAAAATAAAGTCCACCGTACTTGGGCCTTGGGAGCCCACGGAGGTGAACTCTACCTGGGGGTCAGAAAACCCAGAACCATTCAGCACATGTAAATCTTGCGCTATGACTAGCTCAAATAATCTGATCCCTGATGCATTCATATGCGTATCCTTAGATCTCCTGGAGGCGGGGCAACTCCCCAAGTGTGCAGAGTGCCCGTCACAATATGGCGCAATTGTCTGATCATATGACCCCATACGGGCATTGAAATCCCCTGCTAGTACTAGAAGACCTGCAGGGTATCTGGCCACCACATCATCCAAAGGTTGTTCCAAGGACCCCCACATGGAGGACTGAAAAGAGCCCGCGTTGCATGGTGGGACATAAGCTGTTAAAAATATAAATATTTGAAGCCCCGCTTTAAGGACGATACCCAAAAGAAAATGGGAAACACTTATGATCTCAACAATCTCTATCATAACATTTTGAGAAATGAGACAGCCAACGCCCCCACATGGGTGGCCTTTAGCTTTCCATTGAACAGCTGGGAGAGAATAGGCCACATATCCCTCTAGTTCCAGTGTTACTTTAGACCAGGTCTCTTGGATCCATATGATCGAGAATCCTGTTAGATTTTTCAGAAAATCAGGATCCTGGCAGTGCCTGGCCCAACCAGCCACATTCCACGAGCAAACGGTGAAGGAAGGACCAGGCACTGTCTGGGTTTGTCAAAATGAGGAGGGGGCCGTTTAATCTCGTGGGTCAGAGCCCCACTGACCAGCCTGTGGGCTCACTACCACCCCCCCACCAGTGGCATGGCATCCTGGGTCCCTACAATCTCTGGGGCTGGCAGGCTGCTGGCCATAACTGACCATACAGCCTCCATCCCCTTAGGTGAACCCCCGTCCATACTATCCAGCAAATAGGGGTCTACTGGGTGCAAACTCCGACCATCTGTGGTAGCTTGAGTAACTATAGCCGTGGCCACTACATTTTGAGGATGACATTCAAGGTTGACCTCCTCTAAGTCCTTACCATTTTCTTGCCCAACAACTGAGGGTGAAACATTGTCCTCAGTATTACTGCGCTTAAAGGCAGGGGGTGGCAACAGTGCTTCCAGGTCTATATATGGTTTGTTTGGAACTTGGGGGACTGTACACAAGTCTACTGATGTTTGAATGTGATAGTCAGAAATGGTCCAAATTGGATCCTTGGCCTGAACCTGCTCAGTAGTGGCCAGGAGAGAAACATCCTTAGCTAAGCTATCTACTAAAGAGCCAGGGGATAAAGGCACTGCCCCCAAAATCATATAGGATTTGTCATGGTCTTGAACATCCAAATGCGGGCGCACTATATTTTGGCGTTGAAAAACAAAAGTAACCCTCATTGACTCCTTGGGAAATACTGGCTCAGCAGTCACCAAAGCCGAAACCTTGGCAGCTGGATCATGCTTCTTGTAGCCAGGAAAAAGTGGCAACACTACCGGATCTATATATGCACTGGCAAAAGAGATTCCCCATATGGCAAAAGCCGTCGGCTGAGAAAGCAGTTCCTCCACTATCTGCGGTGAGGTAAACTGGATCATGACTTGGGACAGGACAGGTGACACTGGGAAATTTAAGTGGCACACTATGTGAGTAGAGGGAAAGGGCCAGCCCAAAATACTAGATAAATGCTGTCATATGTGGTGCTTATAGCAGACCAGCAGGGTAAATGGCCTGACAGAAGTTGCGTGATACGGAAAACCAGGGCACAGGGATCCAATACCCAGGGGATCTTCCCCTTGATGGGGAAAGCCTGGGACCCAAGGGTCTCTCCCTGGTCAGTATGAACCCCCCATGTGGACTTCTCACAAGATCTACCCTGGGCGTACTTCAATGACTCCTCCCTCTGCAGACTAAGCGTAGTGGAGAGTATGCCCAGCTGATTCCTCTGTAATTCCAGCTGCATATTAATGCTTTCAAGTTGAGCATACAGTTTAGTAACAATATCCCCAATAGCAAAACATTGCTCACTCAGGGAGTCCAAGGGATGGGGAGCAGGAATCCCCAGAGCACCAGGGGAGATCACCATAGGTCTATGGGGTACAACCGTGGGGGAGCCAGTCAACGAAGAGGGGGGGGACAGATCTCGAATATCAACTCCCACCCTATCCCCTAAACCTTTCCCCCCCTGCGCAGCTTCCGTTGGAGTCTTCACGGTTAATTGCCCAACACAGACCTCTTCTTCCAATCCAGTTCTGGGGCTCCTGAAGAAATCCTCAAGTGCTGATGGGGACAGACGGGAGCGCGCCCTCGTGACCATCCCCCTTGCTGTTCGCCTCTTACCCATTATTCAACCGAGAGACCTAACTGTGAGCACCTCGTCAAGGGTGAACAGTCAAAAGAGTTGCGCCCACGCCCATGCACGGCCTCACTCCTTCCGCTGCTCCCAGCCACAGGTGTATTTGAGGAAGGATTACAGCGGTCTTGACACCGGGCTCCCACAAACAGAGGGTTGGGCACCACTCCGCGTCCCCAGCTGAACGGACCTCGCCAACGGGCGACACCCTTTGGATGTCACCCTTCAAGGGATGATGCCCACAGGGTCCCCAGCCCCTGAGTAAGTAAATACCTGCGGGGAATAGGAAGCCAATGACAGCCAAGAAAGCACTCCCGCTGCACCTCCCCTAGTTTCTCCTCCCCTCTGGTGTTATACAGGCCATGCCCACAGGGTCCCCAGCCCCTGCATAAGTAAATACCTGCGGGGAAAAGGAAGCCAATGACAGCCAAGCAGGCACTCCCGCTACACCTCCCCTAGTTTCTCCTCCCCTCTGGTGTTACACAGGCCACCCATAGTGTAGGCTGAGAATAACCTTTATTCTAAAGATATCTAGCAACTGTTGAATAGGGGCATTTTTCACAGTCCTCCGGCTACTTGTTTTGTCTTTGCTATCTGTTTGTCATTGTGTTTTTTCCATAAAGTATTTGAAGAAAAAATCACTCTCAAGTATGTAGAGTGCGGGGTTGGGAACAGCTCTTGCCCCCCAACATACCATCTATATGCTCTATGTAATTTACCAAAAGCCATCACATTTGATTTTTCCATATTGATTGTTAATGCATTCTGCTGGAAAAAGCTAAGCCACTAGCATCTGTTGCAGACCTTTCCTTGTCTGTGAAACAAGAACGATATCATCTGCATATAGCATTATAGATATCTCCCTCTTTCTTATTCGCGAAGGCGCTGGATTTGCTGCCCCTACCGTAGGAACTAGATCATCTACGTACAGATTAAAAAGGAGGGGGGGCAATAGGCATCCCTGCCTTACCCCTTTTCCTAATAAAAATTCCTCAGTAGCATCCCCTTTGGAGCTCATCCTTACCATTGCTTTAGTTGTCTCATGTAATTTCATAATTAATTCCAACAGTTCTGTAGGCATCCCCATTTTCTTTAACTTCTTCCACAGAAGTTCTCTACAGATTGAATCAAAAGCCCTTGTAAGATCTATATAGGCAACAAAAAGATTTCCCCACCTCACTGCCACATACTTGTCAAGACAAAACAATTGGTGATAGTTGATTTAGATCTACTAAAACCTGATTGCTCCTCATGCAAAGGGTGATCGATCTCCACCCATTTTTCAAGGGCTGCCAATAGGGTTTTTGCATAGAGTTTGCTAATTAGCTTCTCCCCATGCTTATTAACTATTCCATCTAGGGAACCGCTAGTTAGAAATCTGACCCCCTACAAGTCATAGTCAGCATCCAGGGGCCACGGAAGGTGACCAAGCTCCAACAGGTGGTGATAGACCGCCTCACGCGACCGCTGGTACCCACAGGCCCAGTGAACACAGCCAAAGAAGGACACAGCCAGAGCAGGGCCCCCCTCCTCCAGACAGGCCATGTAGGGAGCCAGGCTGCACACAGAGAGAGCAGACAGGGTTTCTGCCGTGGACCACCCCACATGTGAGCACCTCATTTCTGGGATGCATCCATCGGGAAACGGACACAGACCCAGCATCTCCACATACAGCCAGCAATCACGGGCACTCGCTTCATAGCCAAAGTAGCGCAGGCCAGAGCTCAGACTCGCATAGGCACCTGTGAGGCTTTCAGGGAAGCTCAGGAGCAATTGCATGGCTGGGGAATGCCACAGGTCACACAGGGCTATGGTCTCATGGAAGGTCCAGCTATGGGGGGCACCAGGCGGGGTGGAGCCCGCGATCCCTGGGGAAGTGCTGCCAGCCATTGTCCAGCAAGCGACTGATACTAACTGCAAGGAAAGAGGGGCCCCGCAATCCCTGGAGGGATGGGAGGGAGAAGCAGGGGAGCTCCAAGGCCAAGCGATAAGGTCACAGACCGCAACATGGCATGGCAAACGAGCAAGGCATGGGGTGCAGACCCAGTCCAGCTGCTGGAACCGAGCACACATACAGGACAGCCTACACAGAGATCGGGGTGGCAAGGACAACAGGCAGCCAAGACAGATAGGTGGGAGGTGATGACAACAAGAATGCAGCTGCTGTCCACGTGCCTGGGCGGAGACTGGTACATGCAACAGGCGCTGTGCAGGGACCGCAGGTGTGCTCAATGTGGCACCCCCTGCCGCCCCAGCCGCCCTGCAGGAGCCAGGCCTGCCAGCTGAGGGGGCGGGCAGAGGCGACCTGGGGTTCCCCGGCCGGTTGCCAGGTCGTGACCTTGGGGCGGGGCCACACATACACCAGCCTATAACAGTTGCAGCTGCACCCCACCTGGGGCACCATTAACCATGGAGCTGGGATGGTTGGGCGCTTGCAGGATGCACCTAGCAGTCTGTGCAGAGTGGTACCACTCTCACACTGACCTTTTGCACATCCAGACCGCAGAGGTGCACCTGGCTGCCCAGCTGCGGGTGTGCATGGCCAGGAGTGCAGCTAGAGCCTAGTGAGCCCACCATGGGTGCAGGCACTCCCATGCCCAGCTCAGAGCCTAGTGGGTGTCCGGGATGACCCAAGAGGCCATCATCCATGCCCAGGAGCGGGCTGCAGCATTCCGCGAGACAGCCGGATGACTCCAATGGTGGAAGATGACCATGGGACGTGCAGCCCTGCTCACTATGCCCATTGCCCAGTGGGTATGGGTCACAGAGCGCCAGGGCACTGGCTCTATGGGACGCCGCCACGTGGAGAGCGCACTTTTGGATGGACAGGCACATCCTCCTGCGACTTGCGGAGCTGTTAACACCCTGACTGGAGCGGCAGCACCGCCCCATGCGAGCCCCCATTCCCATGGTCCAGCAGGTGGCCATCAGGGTCTGGGCCCTTGCAACTCCTGACTCCTGCCAGTCCTTCTCGCAGTACTTCGGCGTTGGGGTGAGCACTCTTGCCGTGATCCTGCGAGACGTCTGCGAGGCGGTGGAGGGCATGCTCCTAGACTGAGTGATCCAGCTGGTTGACCAGGAGGCCGTGTTGGTCGGCTTCATGGCTGGAGGATTCCCTAACTGCATGGGCACCATGGACAGCACCCACATTGAGATCCTCCGCCCATCTGATGGGGAGGCCACAGAATATGTCAACCGACATGGGTACCACTCTCTGCAGCAGCAGGTGGTCATGGACCACCGGAGGAGGTTCATAGACATTTACACGGGCCATTCTGTCACAGCCACGATGCCCGGATCATGCCCATCTCTCCCTTCTATGCCTGGATGTACCACAGGGACTTTGCAGACATGGGGATGACCTGGATCAAGGGGGTGCTGATGCCCCCTTGCATCCTGGGGGACCCGGCCTATCTACTCACCCAGTGGCTGATGAAGGCCTACCCAGTCGCCAGGAGCCCAGTGGAGGCGCTGTACAATACCCACCTGTGTGCCAGCTGGACCGTGGTCGAGAGGGCCTTTGGGGCCCTCAAGCAGCGCTGGGGGTGCCTCGCAGGCTGGCTGGACTATGAGGTGGAGATCTTGGCCCTCGTGATAGGATCCTGCTGTGTGCTCCACAATGGGTGCGAGACCGATGGGGCCACCCTCGACTACCCCGTGCCCCGGCATCCTCCTGGCCCTGTGCCTTTCTATGTGAACGCAGAGAACCCACAGGAGGACCAATACGCAAAGCACATCTGTGCTACCCTGGCTAGGTGGATCAGCCGGGAGGCCAAGGCTTGGGGCCGCACACCACCATCTCCACCACCCTGGGCCCCCACCAGAACCCTGGGTGCACCCCTAGATACCCACCCGCCCCCAGCCCCAGGCCCATGAAACAGAATAAGGGCAACAACTGTGGTGCCCATGCATTTATTGTGCATACCTCCTACAGTTAACCCCACCACCACCACCACCCACCTCCCAGTGCCGTGTCCACCCCCCCTCAGCCTGCTCTCCCCCTTCCCCACCTTACCCCATGACCTGCCTCTCTCCAGGGCCTTCCTCTCACCCACCCTGTGGCTGCCATGGAGCTCTGGGAGCTCCCTTCCACCCTGCTGTCCGTGTTCCTGACCATGTCCTGGGACACCTCGGTGTCTTGAGGGGCAGGCATTGTTGGGAGGGAGGGCAGACCCGAGGTCGGAGGGGCCCCCCGGGCAACTTCTCCCTCCGGAGGCCTACAGAGACCTATAGGCAGATGTGCGGGGCTTGCGAGCATGCCAGCAGCTGGTGCGGTGGCGGAGGCTGTGGGGGTGCCGAGGGGCCTGGCATCGGGGCCGGGGCAGGCAGGTTGCCCGGCAGGGTGGTGGCCATCACGTATGTGCTCATGGTTCCTGCATGCAGCAGCAGCGAGGTGCTAATGTCATGGGACTGGTCCATCTTGGCAGAGTAATCCCTCACCATCCAGTCGATGGTCTGTTCTAGCCACCCAAATGCCTCCACCAGCCTGCTGTGCTCCCAGCACTCCTGCCTCTGTTCGAGTTGCACCTCCACCTGCAGCCTCCGGTCCCTTGCCTCTGCTTGCTGCACAGCCCTTTTGGTGACTGCCTCCATGCAGTCGATGGCTGCAATCATCCGCTTGTTCTGCTCGGTGGTGGTGCGGACTATGTCCTCTACCTGCTCCTCCCTCCAGCACCATACCTGTGCATGGTGCTCCCTCATCCGCTGAGCCAGGGGTACAGGGATGGCTTGCTGGGATCCGGTGGCTCGCCCTGTTGGGGTGCACAGTAGGCGCTGGTTAGGCACCCCAGCCACCCGTCCCCCCTCCCGTACTGTGGCTGGTGGGTCTTGTGCACCCCTCCCTCCCCACCTGATGAGGTGCCTCACCTGGGACCTCTGGCTGCTCCTGGGGCTGCTCGCCACCATCCTCCTCACCTGCCTGTCCCGGGTCATTCCGTGACCTGTAAAGATATGGGAAGGGGTGGGTGTGGGTAGGCGGACCATGTCCCACGGCTGCTCTCTGGCCCCCTTTCCATGGACTGGGGTGTCAGGGGTTGCTGGGGGTGGCCCCATGGCCAGTGTGCCCCCCCTTGGCCCATCCCCTCTGGTCCATTTCCCCTCCCACCCACTTTCTTACCCTCGATGTAAGACTCAGAGCCCTCTGAGGCTGGTCTCTCATTTTTACTGTGGTCCCCCTGTGTCCCCTGGCTGTGAGCGACCAGTGTGTCGGCCTCAACTCCTTCTGGTATGGACATCAGCTGGGGCTCTTTGGGCTGGTGCGCAAGGGGGGCCTGCTGATCCCCGAGGTCCAGTGGTGTTCCTCTGGGTGGCTGAGGCCCCTGGAGCTGGTGCCTTCTAGCAGGGAGGTTAGGGGAGGGGGTACATTGGCCCATTCCCTGCCCTGGAACAGGGCGCTCCCCACAAGGTGCAAGGTGACTATGGATCCCTTCATGTGAAGGATGCAGTCCAGGGTGTCATAGTAGGGGGCAGTCCAGGATCCGTGCCCGGACCGCCGGTTGTTGTCCTTGATGGCCTTGTACCCCCTCTTAAGCTCCTTCACCTTTGAGCAGAACTGGGCCACTGTCCTGTGGTACCCCGCCACCTCCATGTCCCGCACGATCTCCTGGTACACGTGTTCATTCCTCTGGCTCACCGCTAGCTCCAGCTGGTGCTCCAGGGTTCCCCAGATCCTGATGAAGTCCTGGGTTTCCCTGTGCCCCCATTTCCCCCCTCGGTGGTACGACCATCTCCCGCGTGGGCCCTCCTGGTCCTCTTCCTCCTCCTCCTCCTCCTCCTCCACATGCTCTCCTCCCATCTCCTCCGGGGGCTCGGTCTCCTGGGCCCATTCACGTTTCTGTGGGTCATAAGGCTGGTTGTCAGGTTGCCTCAGCCCTGCAGCCCTCCCCCTTTCCCCCCTCATGCTGATCCATCCACCCCCCTTGGTGCCCCTGTGCCGCTGCCCCCTCCTCGCTCCCCTAACCCGTTTCCATGGTGCCTCGTCCCCTGGGCCAGTTGTCAGCTCTAGGGAGGCCTGTCCTGGTTGCTGCTGCTGCTCTCCCTCCACCGCCTCTATGTGCAGCATGACCACCTCCTCTGCCTGCACCTCCTCCTCCCTTGCTCGCTCACCCTCCGGTCTCCTCTCCCTTCCACCTCGCTCCATCCCACCACATTCCCCTGCTTCTGTGCGCCCTTTAAATCTCCCTCCCCGGCCTGTGCTGTTGCTCATTGCCTGGCAGGACGCTGCATGCTTTGTCCCCGGCTCGGAATCGTTTTGATTGCTTCTGGTTAGTGGTTGCAGTTCAGTCGTTATGTTTTGTTGTTTTCTGGTGGGAATTGCTTTGACCACCCTTTCAGAGATGGTCCAGACCGGACCTCTAGAAGAGTGTTTAACTTTGTCGTCTGCTGGGGATTGTCTGTGGTGAACATCTGGCACCCGCCGAACAGATGTTCGGGGCCCTTTGGTCCCGCCGCGGGGTTGTGTGTGGTTCACTGTGGTTGACTGTGATCTCATAACGTCTGAAAACACCCCATGTTGGCCCAGTATTGCCCTGGGATGTGTCAGCAGCTAGCCCAGGATATGCATGGGGCCTTACCCTGGGTGCACATCCCAGGCCAAGGCCCACCTGACTAGGCAAAACCAGGCTATAGTGGGCCTTTATGTCTTTTGCTATCAGTAGACATGGCCCAGATCGGGGCTCACCATGGCTAGCTGTCATTGACTGCCATGACTTCTCAACATGGTGGGGGGGCAGGGTACTGGTGGCTGCACATGTGTGTATCACCCCTCCCCGAAGGCTCCGGCCATGAGTACATTTATTCTGCGGCCCGACTCCATCCATACCATGTCTGCCACAGCTTCACATCCCAACCTGGGCTATTTTGCCACGCTGATGTGATCATGTGCGTTTTTACTCACTATTGTGCAATAGTCATGCATAAATTAATGACACACGAACATGGGTGTTTCTATGTGCCAGGGAGTCTCCTCCAGAAAGAGCTTGAACGTGTTGTCTACTCCCGCTGCCTTGACTTCCTATCCTCCAACTCCTCCCTTGACCCCCTCCAATCTGGCTTCCGCCCCCTTCATTCTACTGAAACTGCTCTCGCTAAGATCACCAACGATCTTCTGGTGGCTAAATCTAAACGTCTCTATTCCATTCTTGTCCTCCTTGATCTCTCTGCTGCCTTCGATACTGTTGACCACTCACTCTTGCTGGATTCCCTTCACTCCCTTGGCTTTTGTGGCTCTGTCCATAACTGGTTCTCCTCCTACCTCTCTGACCGCTCCTTTAATGTGTCTCTCTCCAACTCCGCCTCCTCCTCCTTCCCCCTCTCAGTTGGTGTTCCTCAAGGCTCTGTTCTTGGCCCTCTCCTCTTCTCGATCTATACCTCATCCTTAGGCAAACTCATTGCCTCCCATGGCTTCCAATACCACCTCTATGCTGATGACACTCAACTCTATCTCTCTACTCCCTCTCTCTCTCCCTCTGTTCAAGCTCGTCTCATCAACTGTCTCTCTGACATCTCTACCTGGATGTCTCAACGTCAACTCAAACTCAACATGGCTAAAACTGAACTCCTTATCTTCCCCCCTCATCCTTCCTCTCCTTCCTCACTGTCAATAACTATTGATGGAGTCACCATCCTGCCTGTCCCCCAAGCCCGTAGCCTAGGCTTCATCTTTGACTCAGCCCTTTCTTTTAAACCCTACATTGACTCTGTTGCTAAATCCTGTCGCTTCTCCCTCCATAACATTGCTAAGATTCGCCCTTTTCTCTCTGTCTCGTCTGCCAAAACTCTTGTTCATGCTCTGGTCATCTCTCGCCTCAATTACTGTAACCTCCTTCTCACTGGCCTTCCCCGGTCTCACCTTTCTCCCCTCATCTCTGTCCAAAACTCTGCTGCCAGGGTCATCTACCTCGCCAGTCGCTTCGACCATGTGCAGCCCCTCCTCTCTTCGCTTCACTGGCTTCCCCTTCCTGAACGAATCCTGCACAAGCTCCTAGTCTTCACCTATAAAGCTCTTCACAACCTTGCTCCCCCCTACCTCTCTGCACTTATCGCCCTCCATACTCCAGCCCGTGCACTTCGCTCCTCCTCTGTCCCTTCTCTCACCCTTCCACGCCTTCCCTGCTCCCCTAAGCGCCTTCGTCCCTTCTCACTTGCTGCCCCCCATGCCTGGAACTCCCTCCCTGTCCACATCCGCCTTGCCCCCTCCCTTCATACCTTCAAATCTCTCCTTAAAACTCACCTCTTTCGCTCTGCTCTGTCTGACTCTTTATCCTGCTGAGCCACTATTCCTATACCTACGATCGGTTTACCCTTATCCTTGCAACATGGACCTGCCTGCTGTCATTCTCATCGTAACCAAGCCAAGTACGTGCACTTGAGACCTCGCATCTTCATGAATGTTAGACCCCTTGTCTCTCCCTCTGTTCCCCTTCCTAAGTCTCTCCCCCAGCTCCTGTCTCTCAGATTGTAAGCCCTAGGGGCAGGGACCGTGTCTATATTATTACTTTGTAAAGTGCCAGGTACACTGCTGGCGCTATATAAATGTTTGTTAATAATAATAATAATAATAATAATAATAATAATAGAGCTGAAACAAATATCCACAAAAACAAATATGTCAAATTTGTACTATTCAAACTGAACCAGCCAAAATGGAGAATACTCATTATTTATTCCCATTTTATCAGATATCCATTTCCACCAAACCGTCATTCACCAGAAACACCATGGCAATGCACAGGGACTAGACTGGCCATCCACAAGATTCCATGTTAATAAATTAATTAAAAAATAAGTTTCTCTATGGTCCCTACATGAACAGTAGCAGGGCAGCACACATCTCTAGATGCAATAGTGGTTACATGCAAGTATCTGCTCCATATCTTGTGTCCACGAAGTTGCAAGTACAGAAAAATCATAGCAAACGATTAGCAAGAGATGTGTTTGCACATACAGACGTAAAGACCAAATGTGTGTTTATCTCCAAAAATGAGTAGCCAGCATTATTTCTGGTAACACTCTGTGATGGAGCATCTCCCACAGAAACATACACAGTGTTCCATGACACCTAAACAAAGGAAACTGACCTCTCCTTTCCCCCCTTTTTGCTGAAAACAAATAAGCAATACAAAAACTGAAACTTCAAGCCCATACTAGTCCCTTCTCCAAGAGGATTTATCCTTCAAAACTCTGTTAGGAGCGGTACCCCCAAACTAGTAATTCTGGAGGCAGAGTGAAACTTAACTTCTCTGACAGGGGGACATTCCTGTCTGTGGACTGACTGCCAATCATTCAGACTGCCTTTAGTCATCATGGAACAAACCACAGTCAAAATTATTGGGGACAAAGGGAGAACATTAGTATTAAAAAAATAAAGACTGTATATGCTCGTGATCATCCAAAATCTCTGTGTCAGACCATTAATAAATAGCTGTTGAGCATTTAATGTCATTAAACTTTTGCAAATTAGGCTATCAGCAGCAAATCTACTGGAAAAACTAACCAAGTCATCCTAACAGCACTGCTCCAAGCAAACATAAACTTGAGACTCAGTGTCAAAGCTTTGCAAGATTAGACACTTTTCTGAGTTATTCTCTGCCCCCCAACACTTACAAAAATTCCAAATAAACCTTAGCCATAAAAAACCTTTGTTCAGTTTATCTACTGCTTTCATCTACATAGAGCCCATCTTTACAGTCGTTTCACAAGTGTATTAAGAATGTTTGAACGGCATTCTCCCACCTTATTTTACCCTTACCTTTTCTCGTCAAAAAAATCACACATAACATCTTATGGGGTACAAGCAGTTTTTGCCTGTGGCACAAAAATGTGGCCAAAATTTTTACTTTTTATCACTTTGTCCTCATGCACACAGACAGACAGACAGACAGATGAGACACACACACACACACACACACACACACATGAGACAATCTCTTTTATGGGGAATATTTGAACCACAAGTTCATAACCAATGACACGCTAGTCAAGTTCTTGTTTACAAGCATGTTTTTTTAATTCAAACTGTAGAATATTGATTTATTAAACATTACCTCTGTATCTAGCAAAATATCAAAACCATTCAAGACAGAAAAAAAGATATTAACCCTTTAAAATCAATTAACATACAACTTAAAAAATATACGAAACTGTAAACACTCAATGTAAAAACTGATTGACTTGTAAATCAAACAAATCTAAAGACATTTGGCCCTAAATGCATTTCATTTTTGTTATTATAACAAGGGGACAACTTCAAAGGTGTTAAATTTAATTTTTTTCTGCAGTCTACAGTGCCAGACAAAGGCCCTTTTCAGAAGGATGCTCTAACGGTGATCAATGGTCAGTTACATTTTTTAATACATGTTGCGGGGCTTCAGGTGTGCTCAATGGGTTCCCTGTAACATGTATTAGCAAATATAACTGCCAGTTGGTCACCATTAGAGCGTCCTACTGCAAAATGGCCATAGAGAAGTGTCCTGACAGTGCAAGGCAGTGCAAACGGCATTGAAGGGGTTAATTTAATTTCATTGAGTGGTTTTGACTTCCAGGTCCACTGTCAGTGTGAACTGGCCGTGAAAAGTGTTCAGTTTGGGTGATTTTGAACTGGAGTACAAATGCACCCCAGTTGTATTGCATTGGCTAGGGTACATTTGTGCCCCGGCACTTTTTTGGACATAGAAGACAGACGGTATTAAGTATCTGGCTGAAATTTGAGTATGTTGTATGCAGAGGTGCCAGTGACAATGTCCTAATTATTCAAACTTGTAGACCCCCACTAATTAGCATATTTTACATGCATTTTTTCACTCGTGGGTACACTTGTACCCAGAGGACTGGGTAAAGGTTTATTTGGTAGCTGAGACTCCTCCCCCCCCACTCCACATGACACACACATACATACACCCTGGGTAAACTCACACATAATAGGGATGGGCGAACAGATCGTGGTTCGGGTTCAGCCGTTCGGTTCATCCGTTCGGTTCGTTCGTTTGGTTTGTTCGTTCGGTTCATTCGCCGAGTTCGGGTTCGGATGTTCGGTTCGTTCGTCCGAACAAGCTGTTCGGTTAGGCCGTTTAGCTGTTCGGTTCGGATGTTCGGCTGTTCGGTTCAGCTGTTCGGCCGTTCGGGAAGTGTTGTTATGGGTTTTTTTTGTTTTTTATGTTTTTTTGTTTTTTTATTGGGTTTTCTTTTGTTCTTTATTTGGTTTTTTGGTTTTTATATGGGGTTTTCTTATTTTTTTTAATCTAATATTGTATATATCTGTCTACACTAAATCTAACCGCTATTAACTATTCTAAATGCTATGAAGTAAATGGATTATCTAATAAGTACACAGACCTACTCCTACAAACACTAAAACTAAATCACTAACGCTATCTCTATCACTAAGGTAACTCCTACAACTGTCTTCATCTATCTATCTATCCCCCCCATCCCATATCCATATCCATATATATATATGTATCCATATATATATATGGATATGGATATATATGGATATATATACATCCATATATCCATATATATGGATATATATATGGATATATATGGATATATATACATCCAATATATATGGGATGGGGGGGAATCTTCACAAATAGAAGAGGAGTCTGTAGTGAAATACATACATTACATACTCAATGAGTCTGTACAGTGCATAACACAAGGTTTCAGTTTATGGTTTAAGTTTCATTTCATTACAAAAGTGAAATGAAACTTAAAGCAATCTAAAAATCCTACTCAACACCTGCTGTTCAGGAACAGTGACTAGCTCAGAAGGTGTTGGGAAGTGGGGAGGCAGATAATTAGTTTCGTTTCTTGCAAGCCTCTCCACCCCTGGTGCCTGGAAGTCTGCTCCTCAGTGACTGACACCTCCCTGTAATGTTTGACCTTCCAGTTAACCTTTTTTTGTCACCTGAACTCATCCGAATCGATCCGAACTGACCGAACTGTTCGGCCATTTCGCCGTTCGGTGTTCGGTTTGTTCGGTATGTTCGCTTTCGGGTTCGGGTTCGAGTTCGGTCGTCCAAACAGTTCGAGTTCGGGCCAAACTCCGAACTTCCGAACCGCGTTTGCCCATCCCTAGCACATAATTCTGCTAAACTCAAATGTCCACAGGCCCCCAGAAGTTGTATAAGACAGCCCCAGATGATCCCCTGATTGCTGTTGCATGTGAGTGAGGGACTCAGATTTCCAGCCCTGCTTTGAACTCTGATCTGACATTTTGATATTTCCTATTCATCATATCTAAGTATAAAGGGGGTGGGGTGGAACTTGGAGTGTCTCACTCACAAACAACAGCCATCAGGGGGATCATACGGAGCTGATTATACAGCTTCTGGGGTCCCATGGACATTAGAATTTAGCAGACAAATTATGTGTGAGTTCACCCCTTGTTCCATCTCTCTCTCTCCCTTCCCATTCTCCTATTGTTTCTCTCTACCCTTCTTGTTCTATGATTCTGCCTTCACCTTGGTACCCCACCAGTCTGGAAATTCCCCCTAGCTCAGTGAGTGTGGAGCTAGAATTTTGGTAGCTGTGCTCCCTCTCGCATTCGCCCAGAACACCTTCCACTTTAATGAAAACACCCTTCATGCTTTCATGCTTCATGCACCCTTCAACCTTAATCTAGTTGAGGCTTCAGTTCTCCAGTACAAGATATTCTACTGCCAAGACGGCTAAAAATGTAAACATTTTCCTGCTTTCCATCATTCATCTCAATTTCACATCCTTTACCAATGACTTTCAATATCTTTGTTTTCTCATGGTTTACTTTATGCCCTATGGCCTCTGCATTCTCATATATTATATTGATCTTAATTTGCATCTTTCCCCCATCAGATATTACCATATCAATGTAATCTTCAAAGCCTTCAAGCCATATGTTTCTACTGACCGTAATACCATAAAGCTTTCCATCTACATCTTTACTTATGGTCAAGCAACTGCAATTATGAAGAGAAAAGTGCATTCCACCCTTGTTTTACACCAGTTCCAGCCATCAGCTAGCAATTACACCAGCTCACCTCTTCAGACATCCTGACAGCTCTCTGGAAGTAGCCAGAAAAATCCATTAGACAGACCCGGCAGAAAGATTTCCAGCAGGGTCTAGGTCAGTATTGGGCAAATAGTGGCTTGAGAGCCTCATGAAGTTCATTAGCACCTGTACTGTGATTCTTTCCAGAAGTAGCTGCCTGGGGACATCTCCTTGCTGATCCCTAAGAAGCAAGAGTATCTAAACCACCATTTTGGCTGCCAGATCATCATAGGGGCAATAGAAGCAAGGGGAACATACCCTGTGTGCATTTTTAGACATGCCTCATCTCTTCATGGATTTCTCCATCCGCTTTCAAGAATTTCTGGGGGGGGGAGGAGTTAGACGTGTCTCCCAGCATGAGAAGTCACCCAGCTGCCATTGGAAACAGTGGTGCCAGGTGGCTTGCACATTCTTTTTACATCTGAATTTGTCAAAACTTGATATCAGGATTTAACCAATCTAGATTTAAAAATAATTTGTGAGCTGTTCGGTGCCACTGTTTCCAATGGCAGCTGGGAAACTTCCAGTGCAAGGAGGCATGTCTAAACTTTTCTCCCACCCCCACCCCCCATGAGATTGCTGAAAGTGCATGAAAAAATCTGTGAAGACAGGAGGCACATCTAAAAACGAACTGTGCCACTGTGCAATGGAGAGATGTACATAGTGGAGTTCCCCAGGAATCTGTACTGGTCCCAATGTTATTTAATGTACTCACTTATGATCTGGAAAGGAGAGTAAGGAGTGAGGTAATCATATTTGCAGACAACACAAAGTTTTTTATGGTAGTCAAAACCCAAGTTATTTATGGTAGTCAAAACAATGATGAATTGGAGGCGGATTTTGCGAAACTGGGTCACTGGGCATCTAAATGGCAGATGAAATTTAATGTGGACAAGTGGAAGGTAATGCACATAGGAAAAAACAATCCAGACTTTATGTACACAATGCTGGGTTCTAAATTAGGAATTACCACTCAGGAAAAATACCTTGGAATCATTGGCTGCGATTCCATGGACCGCGGATCTTGCGCACAGCCGCACACACATACAGCCGCACAGAACCTGCGCGCAGCCGCATTGCTGGCACATTGTGCTGTGTGCAATCCACATGCATCTGAATGAATGCAGCTTGCACATGGTGATCCTCAGACCATGTGATAGCAGCCAATGTGGACAATACATTGAAATCCTCAGCACAGTGTGCGGCAGCCGTCAGAAAATCAAAAGGATAAAGAGTAAAATGGAAAAATATAATTATGCCACTATATAAATCTATGTATGACTTCACTTTGAATATTGTATAAAGTTGTATAAAGCCACCCCTTCTCAAAAAAGATACAGTAGAAATATAAAAGTTATAGAGAAGCACAACAGAAATTATAAGGGATATGGAATGGTAGGGATATGCCTTTCATTTTCATCAGTAGAACAACAACAACAAATGAGGATTCTTTTGTTCTCATTATTCAGTATCAAAATTCAATTCATTAATGAAAATATTCAATAACAAAAATGAAAGAAAATGTTCCGAATTTTGTAATAAAAGCATTTTTGTTTGTTTTTAAAAAAATCTAAATTTGGTACATATATTTCAGGCTGTGACTTCTTTGTTTTTTTTCCAACTCACATGAAATGTGGAAAGATTTTACCCTTCACCCAATGGATCATTCCTGCCACATTTCAGAAAAATTGGATAATAGGTCCTGATTTAATAAGCAATTGATCTTTTGTGATTTTAACAGAAGTTATGCAAATGCTAATCCTGAAAATTTGGGGACAAAAAAGAAAATTTAAGCACATAACTGGGATATCAGGCAGAAAGGCAGAGGGGAGAGGGAAGCATAGCCCAGCAATCAAGAGACATGATTGGCACATCTAAGCTGGCCAATTGGCATCACAACCACATCCTGCAGCACTGTGACAGAGGACATAAGAAAAATCCCTTTCCTTAGCAGATGCTTCCAACTTCCCAGTAAGAAGCAGGGTGATTGGGGTGGGCACAGCACATCACAGAATGAGGATACAAGGGGTGTGTGAACAGGATGGAGTTCAGTTGTTCAGACTAAAAACTTAATTTGGGTTCATGGGTTCAGTCCGGCGGAGTTCACCCCCCCAAATGTTTGGCAGAGTGCGGTCCTTCCTGGAGGCTTGGGGTGCTCCAGGGACCCCCACGGGTGCCTGTGGTGCCATGGCAGGCCATTGGAGACCCAGCAGCAGCAGCAGCAGCAGAGACTGAGAAGGCTTGGCTCTTGGCACCTCAGCTTGTCTTGGCAGGCAGGCTTGGCGCTTGGCCCCTGCGGGTGACCATGGCACCAGAGCTGTCCATCTGAGACCCAGCAGCAGCAGCAGCAGCAGCAGCAGCAGCAGCAGCAGCAGCAGAGATCAGGAACTCTTGGTGCTTGGCACCCTGGGTTGGCCACGCAGACAGGCTCAATGCTTGGCCCCCTGGGGGTGCCAGTGGCACCAGTGCTGGCCATCTGAGACCAAGCAGCAGCAGCAGCAGCAGCAGCAGCAGCAGCAGCAGCAGCAGCAGAGGTCGGGAAGACTTGGTGATTACTGGCTGGCACCCATAGGGGGCCGGGCATTGCAGGCTGACATCGGTGAAGCGGCAGCAGAGGCCTGGCCAGGGCTTAGTGACTGGCACCCCTGATTGCCTGGGCATTGCAGGCTGGCTGGCATCGGCAGAGTAGTGGCATAAGCCCAGCCAGGGCTTGGTGGCTGGCACCCCTACTTGGTCGGGCATTGAAGACTGGCAGGCCTCCAGTTCTGATTGCTCTATGCTGAGTTCTCCAGTTCTAGTCTCATCATGGCCTGGCATTGCAGGTGGCCAGGCATCGGCAGAGCAGCGGCAGAGGCCCAGCCTGGGGTTGGTGGCTAGCACCCCTTCTTGGCCAACCATTTCAGGCTGGCAATGCTGAGTGGAAATGCGGAGTGGCACTGCTGTAGAGCACCCACTCAGATGGAGTGTTTGGAGAGGGATTCATTTGGGCAGCTCCTAGCATGGTTACCCCAGCAGCAAGTCACCATGCAATCCCTCTGCCATAGACCATGGGGGAGCACACTGGGTTGGCCTTTGCAACTGACATGTCCTGTCCCTGCCCGGGGTGAAACCTGGGGAACCCAGGCTCCCAGCTGCTCCTAGCTAGTTCTTCTGCACCTGCCCACTGAGTGCCAGAAGCAGCAGCAGAGGCCTCACCAAGGCTTTGTGGCTGGCACCCCTACTTGGCCAGGTGTTTCAGGTTGGCTGGCATCAGTGATGCAGTGACAGAGGTCTGCCCAGGGCTCGGTGGCTGGTACCCCTACTTGGTTGGGCATTACAGACTTCCAGGCATTGGCAGAGCAGTGGCAAAGGCCCAGACAGGGCTTGGTGGCTGGCACCCCTACTCAGCCAGGCATTGTAGGATGCCAGGCATTGGCAGAGCAGCAGCAGAGGCCCGGCCAGGGCTTGGTGACTGGCACCCCTACTTAACCAGGAGTTGCAGACTTCCAGACATTGGTGGCAGCCTGAATCAGGGTGGTGTGCAAGGGCAGATTAAACTGGGGGGCCAGGAAGCCAATCAAGTGCCTAAACCCCATGTCTCCAACCACCGAGAAGGGCTTCCCAATGAGTGAAATCATTTTCCCCAACATGCATGTGACTTTCAGTTGAAAGCCACACCGCCCTCCACGTTCTGCAGCTGTTGATGGACTTGACTGTTGCCCCCACCCCAGATCTCGATGGCATTGATGGACAACCCTCCTTGCCTTTAACGTAAGCCCCAGAACCCTGAAGTTGGTTCCTGGAGCTGAAGTGGCTGGCTGTTTCTTGATGAAGTGGAATGATGGCTCCCTGTGAGTGGAATGATGGCTCCAAAACCCTGATGGTGGGTCCTGGGACAGGAGTGGTAGCTTCTGGATGATGTGAAATGACAGCTCTCCCTGCCTGGAATGTAGGCCCCCCCAGAACCCTGATGGTGGGTCCTCTGGCTGGAGTGGCTGCTTCTTAATGCAGTGAAATGACAACTCCCTGTGAGAACAATGATGGCTCCAGAACCCTGATGGTGGGTCCTGGGACTGGAGTGGCAGCAACTGGATGAAGTGTAATGATGGCTCCAAAACCCTGATGGTGGTTCCTGGGACTAGAGTGGAAGCTTCTAGATGATGTGGATGGACAGCCGCCCGTGCCTGTCACATAGACCCCAGCACCCTGATGGTGGGTCATGGGACTGGAGTGGCAGCAAGTGGATGAAGTGGAATGATGGGTCCAAAACCCTGATGGTGGGTCCTGGGACTAGAGTGGAAGCTTCTAGATGACATGGATGGACAGCCCCCCATGCCTGTCATGTAGGCCCCAGAACCATGGTGGTGGGTCATGGGACTGGAGTGGCAGGCATCCCTACTTGGCTGGACATTGCAGGCTGCCAGCCAGACATCGGCAGAGCAGCAGCAGAAGTCAGGCCTGGGGTTGGTAGCTAGCACCCCAGCCTGGCATTGGTGTAGCAGGGCAGAGGCCCAGCCAGGGATCAGTGGCTGGCACCCCTGCTCAGTCAGGCATTGCTGGCTGACTGGCATCGGTGGAGCAGTGTCAGAGGCCTGGCCAGGACTCAGTGGCTGGCACCCCTACTTGTCTGGGTGTTGAAGGCTTACTTGCATTAGTTGGGCACTTGCATACAATTGAAATGACAGCCCTCCCTGCCTGGAATGTAGGCCCTAGAATCCTAATGGTGGGTCCTGGGGCTGTAGTGGCTGGCACCCCTACTCGGCCGGGCATTTCAGGCTGCCAGGCATTGGTGGAGCAGCAGCAGATGCCCGGCCAGGGCTCAGTGGCTGGCACCTCTACTTGTCTGGGTGTTGCAGGCTTGCTGGCATCAGTTGGGCACTTTCAGACAAGTGAAACGACAACCCTCCCTGCCTTGAATGTACGCCCCAGAGCCCTGATGGTGAGTCCTGGGGCTAGAGTGGCTGGCACCCCTACTTGTCCAGGCATTACAGGCTGCCAGGCATTGGTGGAGAAGCAGCAGAGGCCGAGCCAAGGGTTTGGTGGCTGACACTCCTGCACGGCCAGCCATTGCAGGTTGGCTGGCATCGGTGGAGCAGAGATAGAGGCCTGGCCAGGGCTCAGTGGCTGGCACCCCTGTTCTTCTGGGCTTTGCAGGCTGGCTGGCATCAATGGAGCAGCAGCAGAGGCTTGACCAGGGCTCAGTGGCTGGCACCCCTACTTGGCCGGGCATTTCAGGTTGCCTAGCCTCAGTGCGGCATTTGCAGACAAGTGGAACAACAGCCCTTACTAACTGGAACGTAGGCCCCAGAACCCTGACCCTGGGTCCTGGGGCTGGAGTGGCTGGCGCCCCTACTTGGCTGGGAGTTGCAGGCTGCCTGGCATTGGTGGAGCAGTGGCAGAGGCCTGGCCAGAGCTTGGTGGCTGGCACCCTTATTCGACCAGGCATTGCAGGTTTGCATCCTACTCTCCATATCTGAACAAGCTATTATGTCAATTGGTCAACAATTGCCCGGTGGTGAATCATGTGGCCACCCAGTAGCAGACATTGGATTGCCAGGGCACAGTACCTGTGGCACAGCAGAGGCAGCAGAAGCGGACATTGGATTTCTCTGGCACAGAACCCGTGGCACAGACAGCAGAGGCAGAATTGGCAGCAGCAGTAGACATTGGATTTTCTGGTAGCCGAACCCATGGCACAGACAGCAGAGGCAGCATTGGCAGCAGCAGCAGACATTGGATTGCCCAGTATCTGAACCCATGGCACAGACAGCAGAGGCAGCATTGGCACCAGCAGCAACAGACATTGGATTGTCCGGTAGCAGAACCCATGGCATAGACAGCAGAGGCAGCATTGGCAGCATCATCAGACGTTGGATTGCCTAGTATCTGAACCCATGGCACAGACAGAAGAGGCAGCATTGGCACCAGCAGCGGACATTGGATTGCCGAGGCACAGAACCCATGGCACAAACAGCAGAGGCAGCATTGGCAGCAGCAGACATTGGATTGCCCAGTAGCAGAAACCATGGCACAGACAGCAGAGGCAGCATTGGCAGCACCATCAGACATTGGATTGCCCAGTATCCGAACCCATGGCACAGACAGCAGAGGCAGCATTGGCACAAGCAGCGGACATTGGATTGCCGGTGCACAGAACCCATCTAAAGAGCAAATGACCAGTTGTTTCCACTTCCTGAAAGTCGAAAGGGCAAAGACCTTGAACAAAGGGAAGTCCATTAAAGCTCCCTCCAACAGCTTGGTCGACAATGCATTGAATCGTGCAGCCATAAATAACCCTTTTCCCCTCCAAGAGCACTGAGATTACAAATAAGAAGCCAGTTTGCCCCTCTCAGGGATCAGTGGGAGAAATCCACTCATGTGCAGTGATGATCTAATTAGGACTACATCATTTTACCTATCAATGTCCTTCCATCTGGAGATAATTTTGGCCAGTGCCACTTGAGGACTTTTACTAAACAAATAATCAGAGGAAAGACCAAGTTCATTTAGATGGGCCTCAACCCTGGCACACCAAAGGTTTTTATGTGGGTCCTCTTTCATATAAGTCAACATTCCATAAGCAGAGGGTCTTACTTCCTCCAAAATTTGAACACCAAAACCCAGGCTTTAAATGACCAACTGTCTTGTCCTAACTCTAGCTGGACAGCAGCCCACTGGGTACCTCTAGGCACTTTGACCAAGGTTGAAAAAAACTTGGATGGGATCGCATCCATTTAACTGAAACAAATGGGGCCCACAACTCAGCTCCAAGAAGAAACTGTGCCCTTGCCTTGCTATTAAAGACTTCCATTGCCATTTTAAATGCAGGTTTCAGAGTCCTTGATCGCCTATCCCCAGAGCACTCCGCCCTTGATCATCTCCCCTGTCTAGGGGGTAAGTTAGAGGAGCCCTGTCCCAGAGGGTTTTGCCACTACTGCAGAGAACCAATTACAAATTACCGGACCAGTTGGGAGCAGGGAGGAGCCTCACCTTCGGGGGTTTGAAAGTGCACCGTGCAGCCTGTCGGCGCTGAGTCCTTGATCACCTGTCCCCAGAGCACCCCGCCCTTGATCATCTCCCCTGTCTAGGAGGTAAGTTAGAGGAGCCTCACCTTTGAGGGTTTGAAAGTGCACCGTGCAGCCTGCCGGCGCTGAGACCTTGATCGCCTGTCCCCACTGCACCCTGCCCTTGATCATCTCCCCTGTCTAGGGGGTAAGTTAGAGGAGCCCTGTCCCAGAGGGTTTTGGCACTGCTGCAGAGAACCAATTACCAATCACCGGACTAGCTGGGAGCAGGGAGGAGCCTCACCTTCGGGGGTTTGAAAGTGCACCGCGCAGCCCACCGGTGCCGCCGGCACGCGCCGGGGCAGCACGCCTAAGGGCAGCACGTGCAAGGGCATGCCCTTGTGCGCGCGGCTTTAGGCGCTGGTCGGGCGCTAGGCTAGGAGAAGTTCGGACTGCCCTTGGTTAACTTGGGTGTGGGTTGGAGGACTTAATTACTTCTTTGGGGCTGCAATGCCGAAGAGGAGAGAGAGAAAGAGCAGAGGAAGGCCGGAAATGACTACCAGGGCCCGGGCTGGGCAACTGAGACTAGAGGATTGTTATGCTATGTCATTGGTAGCCACGGGCTTTAACCAATGGGATCCTTCTCGGTTTCCTCCCATGCCCTTGGGTGAGGGTCGGGATGCAGTACAGGATCCCATTGAGGTTGGCATGGGCCCTTCCCTTCCTGCCTCCATATCTTTACCAGTACAGGACTCACTCAACTCACTGTTAGTATGTGTGGAGGCCTTCAGGAGGCAGGGAGAGAGGTGGCATAGGTTGGCTGCCGAGTTCCGGGGCATGCCTCAGTCATTTAATGGCACCCAGGTCCCCTCAGTGGTAGGGGCCATTGATGCTCCCCAGGTTCCTATAGTAGATCCTAAGTCTCAGCTTTTAGGTATTCGAGTTATAGAGGGGGATACATATAAATTTATATCTAATTCTGCACCTGCTGGGAAAGGGGGATTGGAGCAGACCACTCTTTCTAGGGGGCTTTTGGCTCTGCCCAGCTGTCCTGGTAGTGAGACCCTGGGGGTGCCAGAGTCTCCCCTCAGTACGTTCAGATCAAGGAGCAGATTACCGACAATGCTTTCAGACTCTCCTGGTAATTCCCAACTTGCTATCACAGAACCCCAAGAGCCCCTGGTTATCCAGGAGCCCCATCAGGAAAATGCCTTATTTGCACTAATTATGGAATGAGTTGGGGACTTGGACAATAAGTTGCAGTCCATCCAGTTATAACTGGCTGGGCTGGAGGAGTGGATGAGTGATGTTAGAGGGAGTAGGGCAGATCAGGGTCTTTTGAGAGTAGACCAGGAGACACAAACATCTATTTTATGTGGCCCTGCCGTCTCCTATTCTCCAGATCTTAAGACTGCGAAGGTCCAGAGTTTAAATATTACATCAGATGCCTTGGTCTTCTCAGTCTACTCTCTGCCTTCTGGACAGTTCCCTCCCTGGGATGCTAAAGCCTGGATTTCCCTCCATATTTCTGACATCTTGGGCTTTCCATTTTTGCCTTCCTGTATAAAACGATTTTTCCACCTTCCTCCTAGGGGTGGAGTGCAATGTATCACTATACACATGCCAGCTATTGTTGATGCGCTCAAGTTGTATGCTAGTTTGTTTTCCTCGTGGGGTGTGAATATGGCCAATCTTTATGTTAATCCCGGAATTACCCCATTGCTGCCACAAGTTGCCCAGGATACGGTGGTTTCCCTGGAAGAGAACCTTAACCCGGTTTTGGCACCCAGAGTAGAGCTTAGGGATGCTTTTCTGGCTGGGGGGCCCCACGGACTTGGCTCGAGTTGAGGATCTGTCTGTTATTCCATCCACTAGTACAAATGACTTGTCTTTTCCAAAGTTAAATCATTCTTTTTCCGAGATTTTTTCCCCAGTTAAAAGGGGTATTGCACTGTCGATTAGTATGGATGTTTTGTCCCCTTTGAAGCTAAATCACCCCATCTCTGAGATTGTTCCCCTGGTTAAACGGGGTATTCCATTCCCTTTGGAGATGGCTTCCCGGGATTTGGCAGTCAAACAAACCTTTCCAAGTGGGGTTCCAGTGATTATGGGTCAGGCGGTTGGGCTTTTGTGTGAACCTCCGCCTCAGCAGTCACAATGTCCCATTGTAAGTAGACCCTGTCTGACTAAGTATGTCCATACTAGAGAATGGGGATTCTCTGCCAGAGGGGTTTCGATATTTGAGGAGCTCATGGCAGCGGATGTCTCTTGTAGGGCGATGGACTTGGGCTCCTCGGGTTGAACTTGTTAGGGTTATTTTGTTTCTCTGGAGGCAACCACTGTATTATGCCCAAAGTAGGTTATTCTTGGTACTGTAGAGCAGTAAGATTATAGGGCTTTCTCTGTTCCCCCTTGGGTAGTTTGACTAGCGGGTTTAAACTAATGATACCCCGATGAATAGAAGGGAAATTTTAGTGGCCATCTTTGTTAGGAATTTGGTCACGTGGTTTTACTTGTAACATTTTTTGTTATTTGTGAATTTTGTGTGTGATTGTTGATTGTCAACTATGTATATTTGTTAAAAGCAATGGCCTATGGTCACGCTATAATACATTCACTCACATGCAGCTTTCCCTGAGCTCGTGAAACATTAAAGAATTGCAAGAGTCGAGCCTTTGGTAGTCAACTCTGCTCTTTTAAGATGTTCCTTCCATGAACCCAAAAAGTGAAAATAAAGACCAAGGTAGCTATACATCTTAACCTGTTCAATTGAATGCCCTTCTAACACCCACCTATACGGCCTCCAGTTCCATGATTTAGAAAACACCATGACCTTCGACTTGCTGTAATTAATCTGCAGTTTATTGGAATAACAGTATTGAGAAAAAGCCTCAAGCTGCCTTTTAAGTCCGATCCGGGTTTGTGACATAAGAACCAGGTCATCTCCATAAAGACAACCGATATAATGGGAAGCCAATCTGGGGGGAAAGAATTGCAATTGGGACATCCCCCATTCCAAGAGATTTGGGTGGTGTGTGAGGAGGAGGATGGGGATTGGGACGCTCAGGGTGACTCACCACCACACCATCCTCCTTGGAGTAGTACAAGAGGGTGAAGGAAGGGGTCCCTTAGTGTGAGTAGGAGGGTGGGGGTCGGGGGAGGCTAGGGGTCAACACCACCTCAGCCTCCTTGGAGGAGCACGAGAGGGTGAAGGAGGGTGCCCCTGAGTGTGAGTAGGAGAGTGGGCTTCAGGGGAGGCTAGGGGTTTCCACCTCAGACTCTTGGGAGGAGTTCGAGAGGGTAAAGGAGGGTGTGTGTGCATGCCACGCGTCCCACAGGAAAATGATGGGGTTCAAACAGAGGAACACCAGTGGGGCTCTGAAACAGATCCTAAAAGAGCTCTGAATAAAAAAGTACCTCCTGGCCCTTCCTGATGGAATGGGGTTGAAGGAGGGAATACAAATTCAATCCTCGGTGGCCAGCAGACACCCAAGTGGCGGACGAATAATATATCATCTGTAATAAAAAATAAATGTGAATGGGAAGGAAGTAGTACTACTTCTGTACTACTTTTCCCTGGTAGTGTTGTTGGACTGGGAACATTGCCATGCTGTGGTTTAAGCGAAAACCAAGGGCTGCTGCTGCAAGCTCATCAATGTCACCACTGACCGATTTGCAGGCTGATGGAATTACCTGAATCTTGTCAGGATGGACACAGGTGCAGGGGACCGAAGGTAGCAGGAGATGATATCCACTTTCCAATCAGACAACATAAGGCCCCACGTCAAGGGGATCGCCCTCCATGAACCCAAGAAGGGGAAGGTTGGTCTTGAGAAAGATCAACTGTTCCACAGTCTTCGGGTCCATCTTGGAACGATGTGGGCTGACAATGTCTCCAGTCACACTGAATACCCGCACCGACAATACACTCTTTGGAGGACACGAGATGTACTACAATACTACTTTTGCAAGCGGGAGCCACACTTGCATTTTCTGGGACCAGTAGGCCAAGGGGTCAGTGTCAGCAGGGCAGGTGGGCTCAGCAAGATATTGAGACACAAATGCATCTGCCATATCCTGTTGCTCCTCAGCAGCACCGTCATTATCCTCCTTCACCAAGTCCGCCAGCTCAGAAAACCACAAGGTGGATTGGCCCCCACTTGCAACCCCTGTAGAAACAGTACTTGCCCCTGGCAGCGGGGGCACCTGCACCGGGAAGTACTGTTGCACCTCATTGACGAGCTCAACCCTGTAGCTTTTGAAGGACTTGATGTAGGAGGTCATGTTCTTGACCCGTGGGTCAAGTAGCGCAGCTATGAAATGTGGCTGACTCGCTTACAAGGCATCAAAATGGCAATTCAGCTCCTCTACCAATTTCATCGCCCGCGCCCTCACATACCCATGCAGGCCAGTGCGAGAGAGCATGCCTTGCATACATCGAAGCAGGATCAGGAAGAGAGGTATCACCTGGCTCAGAGTGGTGACCTCCATGCTAAGCTCACCAGTAGCCTGGTGAAACAGCTCCAGAACCTGCATAAGCTGCTCCACCACATTCCAGTCCTCCCCGGTCAGTGGAGTTGCTCCAATACTCTGCAACAAGCAAAGGGCATGCAGCACCTCCTTCTGCTCCAGGAGACGTTCCAGCATCAAAACGGTGGAGTTCCACCTTGTGGCCACATCCTGTACCAGCCGGTGAAGCGGTGAAGCTAACTCCTCCTGCTTCTCTCATAGCGCCTGGCTAGCTGAAACTGACTGATGGAAGAAGCCGGCAATCTTCCTGGAAGTTTAAAGGACTGCCTCCAAGCCCTTGGTTCCACTCAAGGCAACCTGAACTACAAGGTTCAGGAGGTGCGCACCACAGTGAAAATGAGTATAGCCACCATGATTAATGGCTGCCATCATGTTGTTGGCATTATAAGTTACAAAGTAACCAATCTCGATGCTTGCACCTTGGCAGTGGACCCACCCATTCAGCTTTCTGTTCACCGCATCAAGTATATTGTCCACCGTGTGCTGGCTGCCAAGCACCTGGGCATGCAACAATGCCCACTGATCCTTTCCAGTCGATACCGCTTCCCCAGTGATGCTGCTGCTGCCCACCACTGCGCCGGTGGCAGGGACTGGTGGTGACATCTGCCACCAGTGTGCAGTCAACAACAAATACGCATGGACCACACTCTGGCTAGTCTACAGGTCCGTGGAAAAATGTACCACTGACCCCTCCACATGGGAGAACTCCACACAGAACCGGGACCAAACCCTCCTGTACAGAGATGGGATAACCTTTGAGTGGAAGGTTTTGTGGCAGGGGACACTGTAACGGGGCTTCAGCAACTGAAGCAGCGATTTAAATCTGACACCCTCAACCAGGTTGAATGGCCTCTCATCCAGGGCAACCACTTCCCCAATTGCCTTGGTGATGGCTGCAGCCCGAGGGTGGCCGGATGCAAATGGCATCCTCCTTTCCCAGAGCACAGTTACAGTGGGCTGGGACAAGGACCAGGAACGTGAAGGGGTGGACCGGGAGGAGCAGCTAGTGCTTCTCCTCCGCAGGGGCTGGCTGGTGGGGGTAGAACCATCACCAGATGGCCCAGAGGTAGCAGTTGCAGTGGGAATAGATGAGGCCTCCTCCTCCTCTGAACTCTCATCAACACCCTCTGCAACTGGAACCTCCCCATGCTGTCGCTTGGAACGGCACTCCGTAGGATCATGTATGTTCCCGTGATGCTGTTTCAAGTGACTGCAAAGGCCAGAGGTGCCATATCTCACCTTACCTCACCTCACAATTTAATTTATACTGCACTTTCTCGGCATTATAGCCGACTTAAGGCGGATCACAATATAAATACACAAAAACACTCTCAGGGGCAACAATAATCATTATTACAATATAAAAATAACAAAATTACAATTTCACACGCAGGGGAACTTATTATAGTTACATCAAACACTACAAAATGCCTGTCCCAACCCAACTGTTCTTGTCCCACTGTATAAAATTAATTATCACTCGTTCCTGTTTGCCCATCCCAAGGAGCAGCAGCAGCAGCACTGGAGGTAGCCAGTGGACAGCCCACTGCACTAGCAGAGAAAGAAGGAGGAGGTAGCACCCTTCCCCCATCCCAGCCTCTTTGGAGGCTTCAAGGCACATCCAGAGCCCATAAGCTTGGGCGCACTTGAAGCTGGTGTGCAGGAGGTGGGGGCCACAGGTGGCCCTACCTCAGGTGTCTCTGGCCAGACTGAGTGGGCTGCCTAGGAAGAGGCTGGACTCTTCCAGCACTTCCACTCTTGATAGGTCTCTTCATTTCTTGACAACTCATATCAGTCGTAAAAAAGAAGAGAGGACCACTGGTAACAGAGGATGGGTGTGCTTGTGTGTGTATGTGTGGTGCTACAAGTGATTAACTATGGGGGAAAACTACCTTGGGTTGTAAGGAAACTACTAGCTACAGGGGGGAGAACTAACCTGTGGTGTGGGGAAACTAGCTATGGGGAGGACTAACTACAGGGGGTAGTATGGGGGGAACTACCTTGGGATGTGGGGACACTAACTACGGGGGGAAACTATCTTGGGGTGTGGGGAAACTAACTACTGGGTGGAAACTAACCTGTGGTGTGGGGAAACTAACTATGGGGGGCACTAACCTGGGGTGTGGGGAAACTACTAGCTATGGGGAGCAGAAACTAGAGGTGGGGTGTGGGGGTGAAGGGGTGGGGCTAGATATGTGTGGGTGTGGATGGTGGAGTGTGGGGCTAGAGGTGTGGGTGCAGGTGATGGAGTGTGGGGCTAGATCTGTGTAGGTGACAGAATGTGCGGCTAGAGGTGGGGTGTGTGGGTGAAGGAGTGTGGGGCTAGAGGTGTGGGTGGGTGAAGAAGAGATTGGTGTGGTGTGGGGTGAAGGGGTATCATTTACCTGGCTGCCGGCTACTCGCATGGCACATCCAAGATGTTGACAACAGTCAATCACCAAAAGGCGCTCCAGTGGCTTAGGTTTGGAAAATAAATATTTTTTAACAACTCTCAGGACACCCCCAATTCCCCAAGCAAGCATCTAGCCTTGGAGCACCCCACCTCCACCAGGACAGGACCCCAGCAGCAATCAATCAAAGCGAGCGTGCAGTGCTGCAGGACAGTGGCATGGAGTTCCACAGGTTAACGGGTCACTTCTGGCCTACTGGGACAACAGCACCCAACCCCCAACCACCATCTAACCTTGAAGGGGGGGCACCCATAACAGGGTATGACCTGACAAGAATGCACATGATGGCACACAACCCCACTATGAAGGAGCCAGTCACATTTTCCCCTTCCCCATGGGCAGAGCCTCCAAGCCTCTGCCTGCATGCTCCAACATGGCCTGGCCTCATGGCCTGGCCTCATGGCCTCCACCACCACCACCACCCCAGGATCCCAAGAGACTAGGTCCCCCAATTACTTTCCTTTCCTTCCCTTACTAAGGGGAACCAGGTGGTCCTGTAATTAATCCCCTAAACCCCCAAAGGAATCCATAACTTACCAACAGTCACATGCATGCAGGCCTCCAGAAGTCTGTGGCAGTCCTTCCAGATACCAAACCTACTGTAGAATGGCTTCCAAGGCAAAGGTCCAGAAGGTCCCAAAAAGGGGGAAGGGGGGAAATCAACATTAATATTGGCCAGCTCAGCCAAGTGCCAACCCCCTAATTACATCCCTACCCCCTCTAAAAATCTCAGGGAATCTTCAGGATTGGATGCCATTTTTTAATTAAAAAAAGGCAACCAATGCAAGGCAGGGTAAAAAAATAATAAAAAAAAATCCAAATGTAACAGCTGTTACCACAGGGAGGGGGCAGGGAGGGATTAAACTTAAGTAAAAAAAAAAAAAAAAAAGCTGTGCCCAAGACCCAAAAGTCATTTTTAAACAGNAAAAAAAAAAAAAAAAAGCTGTGCCCAAGACCCAAAAGTCATTTTTAAACAGCCCCCAAATCCGAGACCAATACAAAAAAAAAACCAGTACAGCCGGTTTTATCGGATCTCAGTTTTAAATCTGGTACGGCCATACCGGCAATATCGGATCTCAGGAAAACCGGAATTCCCACCCCTACTATCTATCTATCTAGCTATAGCTATAGCTATCTATCTACACACACAAACACACAGGTGTGGGGGGTGGAACACAGACCGCTCACAACAAACAACACGGAGGGGGTACAACACTGAAATGAAACATAAATCAATCTAATCCTACTCTAAATAAATCCAAAAATGGGAAGGGAATGAGGGATGGAATATATACAGGGAGGCAGATAGGATTCAATGAGGGTAGGGATAAAGAACACAGGGAGGAGTAAAAAATAAAAACAACACCTAAATCTATCTAATATAATCGAAATAAATGAAACTATGGAGGTAAATGTCTGGAAATGGATGAAATAGGAGGAGGATGGCAATGGTTTTAGAGGAACACAGACTTCTGGGTGAAGGAGACTTCTGAAAATGCCTGCTGACAGGATCAGTGGCTAGCTCAGAAGGAATTGGAAGGGGGGAGGGCAATGACTTTTGTTACTTGCTTCACTCACCTTACCACAAGCACCATTGTCTCTGTGCAGCCTAGCCCATGGCCAATCACAGACTGCAAAGCCAGTGGTCTGAGGAAAAGAGGGATGGTGATTGGGCAGGATGGCTGCTAAGTCAAGTCGCTCCACCCCTGGGGTCAGGAAGTCTGCTCCTCAGCTACCCACCCCGGGCCTGCCAGCCCTGTTTTTCCCACCCGAAGGTGACCAAACTCATCCAAATGTGGCCAAACTGTTCGGGGCTTCGGCCATTCAGTTCGGGCGTCTGAACTGGCCGAGTTTGGGCTGAACATCGAACATTCGAACCATGTTCACACATCCCTAGAGGATACATTATTGTTATTTCTGCTGGCCAATTGGCATCACGAACCCATCTTGTATCACTGTGACAAACATAAGAGAATCCCTGAAGTTGGCTCATTCTCTGGAGATGCTGCCCAGGCTTCCAACTTGCCAATTCTCAATTACCGAAATTAGGGAGGCTTGGGGGTGGGCACTGGGGAGCAAATATGAGCTTTTGACAAGCTGCACAAACCTCACCATGGCTAGATCTTTTGTGACTCATAGGCTGTCTCAGTGCTCTTCATGTGTGTGACCATATGTGCTGCAGTCTTCAGTCTCACTGCAAGTGTTCATAAAAGCATAACTCTTCAGCTACTGTCCCCCACTGATGCCCCCACACACATCGGGGTGCCAATGACTGAAGCCTATACCAGTGCCTCTGGCACTTGATCCTCCTCTGCTCTGCCTACCTCTCCTGTCTTCTTCACCATCTCAGCAAGTTCTCCAAAAAGCAAATCTATGCATCTAGTATAAACAGAGGCAACACCAGCAAGTGATTTAAGGAAATTTGCAACTTCCGTTAAAATCACAAAATATTCATTGTTTATAAAATAGGGACCCTTTGTCCAAACTTTCTGAACTTTTCTAGGAATTATCCCTTTGGTGAGGGGAAGAACGATGCCAATTTCCATCCAAATTGGACAGAAAATGAGGACATTACAGCTGGAAATGTGTGCACAAACATTTTATTAAAAAACAAATTACCTATAGAATTGGGATCCTTAACCAAGCCAAGTACGTGCACTTGAGACCTCGCATCTTCATGAACGTTAGACCCCTTGTCTCTCCCTCTGTTCACCTTCCTAAATCTCTCCCCCAGCTCCTGTATCTCAGATTATAAGCCCTGGGGGCAAGGACTGTGTCTATTTTATTACTTTGTAAAGTGCCAGGTACACTGCTGGTGTTATATAAATGTTTGTTTAATAATAATAATAATAATAATAATAATAATAATAAATAATCTTTATTACATTTGGCAGTAATGACCCCTCTAATAAGGGGTACAATCTTTCTAAATGCCATACAAATTGGACGGAAAATGAAGAAGGTACATCCAGAAATGCATTTCCCTTTAAAACCAAAGCAAAAAAAAAAAGTAAAAATGAAAACTAAAGATAATTACAAAAATAGATAACAAAAATAAGTAATATTTTAATAAAGAAAACAAAAGGAACAACAAAATTTTTAACAATTCTGTCCACATCCCTATGGAATGGCTCCCCTATGAAGAGAGGCTGGATAAGCTGGGGCACTTCAGCTTGGACAAGAGATGTCAGAGGGAATACGATAGAAGTTTATAAAATCATGAGTCATGTGGCGTGGTCAGGTTTATAGGGAATGGTTATCTACCCTCTCAAATAGTACTACAACTAGGAGACACTCCGTGAAACTAACAGGTAGCAGATTTAAAACAAAGAAAGTATTTTTCACTCAATGTGCAATTGATTTGTGGAATTTTTGCCAAACATGTGGTCAAGGCTAGTGCTACAACTCGGTCCTCAGTTTTCCTTGGGAAACACCAAGGACCAGTGCATTCATTCTCGAATTCCAAAGTTATGGGCAGGGGCCCTGGAACTTCAGAACTTGGAAGATCCTTGGCCAAGTGCAGGGAAGGGGGACCGAATGTTGGGAAGCAAGGGCTGGAAGAGTCCTGCGCCAATGCGTGGCCTCTTTCTGGCTGGTAACTTTGAAAATAATAAAAAAACCAACTAAGCATGCCAAAAAGCTGGCAGCTTGTGCACCGACTACATAGTTCTTGGAGTCACCCCTGGATGGGTCAGGTGGGGGCACTGAGCAGACCTGCACCCAACCAGACTGGCTGGAGAGCCCTCCACTGCCCCACCCTGGGCAGAGGAAGAGAACAAATGTACAGGCAGGTGGCTCATCAGCACCCCACCTCTGCTATGACAGGCAGCCATGGTGGCCAATCACAGACAGTCATGACTCCTGGCAAGTGGCAATGGTGGCCTCCAATCCCTGATCAGGGATGCCAGACAGATGTGCAGGCCACCATTGCCACTTGCTTATGTTGGTCCACCTGGGCAGCCCTTGGTCCAGACTGTGGGCCCAGGATCTTCCAGGGCCCACATCCAGACCAGGTGTCTACCCAAGCCGGGGTAGCAGCATAACCACATCTTGCACCCCTGATCACCATGGGACTGTGAGTCCCCTGCCCAGGCGAGCCATAGCAGTCCTGCATTGCATCTGTGTTCACCTAATGATGTGAAGGGGCATGAAGTTGTAGGAAGCCACACTGCTTTGTCTCCAGGATCAGGGGAAGCCACAATTTATGTAATTTAGTGTGTTGTGACTTTCAGTGATATGAACGTTTTGGGATGAGGCTCTTGGGCTTGGGAACTTTGCCTATACCTAGTTTAAGTCTAAAACATGACACAGTCAGATAACATTAGTATGAGATATTGCATCTCCAGAACACCTTCTATGCAAGGATTCCAAATGGCTTTACAAGCCTTTAAGTTACATGCAGCTGAGTATTCTTTAACCTCCTTTTCAGATTAGGAAAATAAGGACACATGCCTCTAAAGTTAAAATCAATGTGAGTTTCGTCACTGACTTCAATGGATGGAGGAGGGCACCCTAACTCCCAAATGTTTTGCTTATTGTCCCAGGTCACACAAGAATCCATGCAGCGCTGTTAGAGGTGCCCAGGGCTGGCCTTACCCCAGGGCAATTTGGGGTGACCGGCCTGTACCCTGCTCTTTCCCACGGTCCCTGCAGTGGCCCCTGTTTTTAGCAGCGCAGGGTGTGTGGCCCCCCCCACTCCCACTAAGCAGGGCCCCAAATGACCAGATTTTAGGCCCTACAGAGGATGTCCCCAATTGCGGGGGCACCAGGAGACCCACATTTTATCATTGCCCTGACCCCACAAATTCCAAGGCCAGCCCAGGTTTTGCTCCCACTAGCGGTTGTCTTCTATGATTTTGACCTTCTCTCTTGATGACTCAAGCCTCAGACTTTTAGAAACTGGATTTTTTGTGGGGACAAGTGAAAATGAGAGACTATTATGTGCAATGAGAGGAAACTACTCTTAATTTAAAACGTTTTGATGAAATTGTACTTTCCTCTTTCTTCAAGTGTCAGGAATAACAAGCAATCCTAGCAAATACAAAAACCTGTCTTGGTTTTGGCATTCATGATTAATGTGATTTGTATTGTAAGCTTAAAAAAAAAGCCACCAACTTTCCAGGCTAGTGATTCAGGTATGTGTGCCCGTGCAGCTCTGTATGCACAGAAGTATGGGTGATCATTTCTCTGCCGTTTTCTCATATATCGGTGATGGCAGAATATTGATTTTGCAGACCTGAATAGAGGATGATTATGTTTTGCAAGCTAATAATGTGTAGCTTTGAGCAAGTCAAAAATCAATGGATCTTTATTATTTGTTTTCCAATGCACCATCCGTTCTAATGTGCTTCCTCTAAGCTGCATACTGTTTTAAGCACCCTCTGAAAATAAATGAAATTCTTGAAAATATAAAAAAGAAAAGGTGCCATTCTTCTGCTGTCATGAAGGTTTTTTTTATATATAAACTCAGGTGTATATATGTATATATATATTTGTTTCATAATACTTGGAGCAGTAGGGTACTGGGACCATAGTGTTGGTTGCTCCCAACCTATTTGAACCAACAGACCACTGTCAATCATCGACATTTTACAGAATGACAGGCCCCCTTACCATTAAATTGTGAATGAAAAAGGAAGTTATGCCACAGTATGAGTGAATGTGCCCCTTTAGATCACAAGCTGGCTGTGGCACCAGATGAGAATGTACCCCAGTTTGTTGTAGCCAGGGCAGCACAGTAATGTAGGTGTTTATGGCTGCTAATGGCCCATAGCCATCCCTCCAATGAATTATACATTTTAGTATAGGGATCCATAGAGCAGATGCAGACCTCTTACCATGGTCTCTCAGGCTATGGAAGGTCAGCATACTACATCTTGGGAACCACTGTCCTAGGTCCATGTACACTTGTTGTTTGGTGTGTGGTTTGGTATGTGTAGGACCCTGGGCCTATTACCGGCTACCGGATTTACCGGTTACCGGTTCTGCAAAAACCGGATTCCCGGATTAAATCCGGTATACCGGTACCGGATTTATTTCATTGAGTTCAATGGGGCGCTGTGTCCCCATTGAACTCAATGAAATAAATGAATTCCTTCCCCCTCCC
>QEPC01000715.1:2534377-2584623 GCA_003113815.1 Sphenodon punctatus
TTTTACATTGCAGCCATTTTTAAATGGCTGCAATGTAAAAAATTCGGTACCCGGAATCCGGTACCCCGGACCGGATTACCGGGTCGAATCCGATAATGCCGGTACGCCCGGTACCGGCATTATCGGATACCGGATTTTACCGGTTTCCCGCCCCTAGTAGCTACCACAAGTTCATGAACAAATCAGACATGGCAACATATCAGAGCAATTGAGTTTAACAGCATCAGGGATTTCCATGTGGAAATGGGTTTGAAGTAGTGTGTGCATGCACATGTCCAGGTCTGTTGTGTGACTACCTGTATAGTTTCAAAGGGCCTGATTCCACGCCCCTTGAAATCAACAGAAAAATATTCTCTCTAAATTCAATCAGTCCTTCTAGAGAGGTCTTAATAATCCTCATAATTTTACTCCATAGGTCAATGTCAAAACTAGAGAAGAAATGAATAGACATTTTTGTATTCATGGCTACTATTCACATTTTAAAAATTAATTATTCACAATGGCAGTTTGTTTACTTTCTGCTGCAATCATGTTAATTGTGCCAAAACAAAGTAATCCAAATAGCAAAGTGACTGAAATGTACAAAATAACCAAACTGATATCAGTGACCAAAATGGATATTCGTTTTTCAAAACAAAGCAGGAACTGAATAGCAGTTTTCATCCACTTTGTTGGGCTTGAATTGATGAGTGCAAAATTATCGGATACAATACACAAATATTCATTCCATCTCTAGTTTTTCAACTAATATTATTGGTGTCTTGTTTTCAAATTGTTTATCAATGGTGAAGTAAAGCAAAACGTAACATAGGGTGTTTATATTTGTGCAGCCAGCATGGCAGCTGCAAATCCCAGTGAGAAGGTGCTGCCCTCAGCTGGGACTGGTTGGTAAATAGAATAAACATTTTCCTGGCCTGACCCAGCCGGGCAGGGGAATGGGGAGCGACGTGCTGCCAATTGGCCCCATTCCTGAGCTGCAGATAGCTCCCTGATACCCACCGTGACAGGCATTCATGGCTGACAATAACAGGCAACTGGTTGGTTTCCATGGCAAACCCCCCACGCATGGGCCAGTTTGGTGCGGAAACAGATATGTCCACCCAGTTCAGCTTGCTATGGCCCAGCTGGGCAGCCCTTGGGTCTGGACTGTGGGCCAAGTAACTTCTGGGCCCACATTTCTGGGCCAGCCGAAGTCTGTACTGGACCCATCTCTGGTAGCCCGAAAATAGATGCATGGGTGAGGTGCTGGCCTAGGTGGGCCATAGCAGGCCAGTGTCATTTCTCTTAGTACTCACAGTGAGAATGCATATTGCACCTCAAGCTTGCTAGCTGAATAATAACATTCATGATCTGAGTAGGGATGTGCGAACGCGGTTCAGAAGTTCAGAGGTCGACCCGAAATCAGTCTGTTCGGATGACCGAACCTGAACCCGAACTGAGAGAACCAAACTTGATTCCAAACTCCGAAATGACAGAACATTTCAGTCGGTTCGGATCGCGTTCAGATGAGTTCAGGTGGCAAAAACGTCTCACTGGAAGGCAAAACGTGCAGGGAGGGGGAGTCAGCTGAAGAGCAGACTTCCAGGCACCAGGGGTGGAGAGGCTTGGAGTAGCAGCCAGCCTGCCCAATCACCATCCCTTTTCTTCTCAGACCACTGGCTTTGCAGTCTACGATTAGCCACGGGCTAGGCTGCATGATTCCAATGAAGCTTGCAGTGAGGCGGGCGCAGCAAGTAACAAAACTCATTGCCCTCCCCCCTGCCAACACCTTCTGAGCTAGTCACTGTACTTGAACAGTAGGCGTTTCAGAAGGCTCTCTCACCTAGCAGTTTTGTTCTCCTCAATCCATTCCAATCCTCCTCCTATTTCACCCATCCAACCCATTTACCTCCATATTATCATTTATTTAGATTATATTAGATAGATTTAGCTGTTATTTTTATTTTTTACCCATCCCTGTGTATCTCCCTACCCTCCATTGAATCCATTCCTTTCCCTCCATATTCCATCCCTCATTCCCTTCCCCTGTTTTTTGATTTATTAGAGTAGGATTAGATTGATTTAGGTTTTATTTCAGTTTTTGTACCCCTCCCTGTGTTGTTGTAAGCTGTCTGTATCCCCCACGTTCCCATGTAATATTGTATAGATAGATAGATAGATAGATAGATAGAGAGAGAGAGAGAGAGAGAGAGAGAGAGAGTATAGTAGTTAGGTAGGTAGGAGTTAGTTATAGTTATTAAACTTATTACAGTTAAATTAGCTTAGTTATAGTTTAAAGAGATCAGTGATACAGTTTTAGAGTGTGTTTGTTTGTAGGACTAGGTGTTATACATTCCATTATTTAGTTCCATTGATTTTATAATTGTTAGATAGTTAATAGCAGTTAGATTTATAATATAGATATATAAAATATTAGATTAATTTAAATAAATAAATAAATAAATAAATAAATATTATAAAATATTCGTGCATTCTTTTGGTGGAAGAAATGGAGAAGGGAGGTAGGAGAGGATGAGGCCGGTCTGCTGCCCGCAAGCCAGGCAATGAGGCGTGTGGCAGATGTGGCAGGGGCTGTGCCAGAAAAGTGCCAGCAGGCAGAAGCAGCAGCCCATCACTACGCCCCAAGCTGCGCAGATCTGATTTTGGGTCTTCCTCTCCCAGCACTAATGGCACTAATGGCATTAATGCTCCCAGTGGCACTAGGGGCCAGGGGGTTAGGCATCGCCTCCTGGCAGCATCCTCCACTGCCACGCAAGGCACTGCAATGCCTGCATTGCAGGCAGCTGAGTCTGTCTCATCTGCAGGTACAGGCGACTCAGTGCCTGAAGCTCCTCAGGAGTCACCATTGTCCCCCGACTCCCCCATAATTATATAGGCAATCCCCCAAAGCAGTCCAGGGCTGATGGATCTCACCCCGGCTGCTAGAGGCAGGGCCCGATCCCAAGGCAATGGAAGAAGGGAACGTAGCGGCAGCAGCAACAGAAGCTATAGGGGACAGGGGGAGAGTGCTGCTCAGAGTGGGAGCAGCATGGGGAGTTCAGCAGCCTCCATCACTCTGTTTGGGGATGGGGACAGAAATGCAGAGATTTTTGTGGAGGAGGTCTCTGTATCTGGTCCTGCTGAGGTGATGACTGCCCCTCAACGAGCTGTGTCTCCAGTGCCACCATGTCCTGCCTCTGCTAGGAGTGTCACCCGGTGTGGGTCAGAAGGTAGGAAGGGCTAAAAAATCATGGGTCTGGGAGCATTTTAAGGTGGTGCCGGTAGATGAACCATAGGAGGTGCAGTGCACTTTGTGCAATAAGGTGGAGAAGTGTGGGCAGGTGCTCACCAACCTGGGGACAACTGCCATGTCGAGACACCTGAAATCGCGCCACAGTGCTGCAATGCTAAGCAAGGAGGAAGGATCAGTGGATCATAGCGGGTTCCCGACCCAAGCAGTCCATTGTCTGCCTCCTTAATCGGGCAACCGTCCTGCTCCAGCAGCTGCATCTAGCAGCAGGAGCAGTATCACTGCTCGGGGGGAGCAGCAGGAGCAGCAGCCTCTCCAGCAGCATCAGCCCACAATGGAGGAGCTGGGGTGGGGGCAGCTGCCAAGGTCATCTGCAGCTGGAGGGAAGTGTGGCTTTCAAGAGAAAGCCACACGCCTGTTGGCCGATATGATCGCTGTCGATGGCCAGACCTTCTCCATTATCTGGGTTTAAGTGGCTGATGGGGTTCCTGGCCCCACAGTTTAACTGCCATCCCACACCACCCTGAGTCGTACGGTGATGCCAGCCCTGTACGGTGATGCCAGCCCTGCCAGCCCTGGGCTTTGAAGGAGCAGGTGAAGGAGCAGCTGGCAGGGGCTGGGGGTGCCACTGTCCATTTCACCACTGACCTGTGTTCCAGCCGGAACGCCCAGCATATGTACCTGGTGGTGACAGCACACTGGTGGCAGGACCCAGAGTCGGCATTTGACAGTGGCATGAGGGGTCCGGAAACAGGGTATAGGTGGGCCCTGCTTCAGGCAGAAGTCATGCACTGCCCCCACACTGCCAGGAACATAGAGGCAGTCCTGAACGCTGTGGTGGGGGAGTGGGTCACACCAAGTGCACCGTTCACCCTGGGGTTTGTGGTGACCAATAATGCGCCGAATATAATAAGGGCTGTCCACAATGGGGGCTTCACAAGCATCCCTTGCACCACACGCACCCTCCACCTGGTGGTCAGGGATGCTCTTGGATTGGGGGATAAGGGTATTAGGGCAGGCACCCTTAGATCCCTGATCCAGTGGGGGAGGGAGCTGGCTGGGTTCTTTAATCACAGCGTGAAGGGCAGCGAACTTCTCAGGGCCAAGCAGGCAAAGCAAGGCCACCCAGGGCCCAGGTGGTGCAGGATATCTCCACCAGGTGGAATTCCACCTTGTTGATGCTTGAGCGGCTTGTGGAGCAGAAAGCCGCCTTGCTTCAGGTGCAATTGGACACAGACAGCAGGGCACCTCCAGGCTTCAATGGGCAGAACGGGAGATCCTCTCCCAGACGGTCTTCATTCTGTGACTGTTCCTGGAAGTGACGGAGACCATCAGCTCCTCCTCAGACACAATCAGCCAGGTGACCCCTCTGTTCCAGAGTCTCCACAGGAGTCTTGAGGAGAATCTGCAGGGGTAGGATTGAGGCCCTCGGGGCAAGAAGCTGGGTGCTGAGGCGTTGGGCTGGCCTGAAGGCGAGGTTTGAAGAGCTCCTGCTGTGGGGGGAATATGTTTTGGAAACAATGCTGGACCCCAGGGTCAAGGGCAGCGTGGCACGCAAGTCAGCCCTCTATGGCCTCTGGAAGGATGATCTTGTGGGGTGGGTCAAGAAGGCAGAGCAGGCTCTTGAGAGTGTGCGGCAGCAGCAGCAGCAGGACACCCCTGGGGATGGTGGGAGTGAGAGCAGCCACCCCTTTCAGTCAGTGGGGTCTATCCCTGCCTCCAGGCCTAGTGGTAGAAGCAGCACGAGTACCAGCAGGATCAGCAGGATCAGCAGCAGCACCCCTACTGCCAGCAGCTCCTCCTCTGCAGCCCACTCTGGGGAGCATGGGACCCAGCACAGAAGGACAGACAGCATGGCTGAGGGCAGTGGGGGCAGTCGTGCCCAGGGACAGCTATGAGAGGGAGTACGATGGCACCTCAGCAGCCGTGGAGACATACCTGGATGAGGAGTCGTGCATCGATCCCAACAATGATCCCTTGGCCTACTGGGCCGGCAAGACCAACGTGTAGCTGGTCCTGTCCAAAGTGGCCAGGGAATTTATTGTCCTGTCCACCAACCAGTGTCTCCAGTGAGCGGGTATTCTCTGTGGCAGGGGATGTTTGCTCCCCGCACTGCCTGAGACTGGGGGCCAAGTTGGTGGAGCAGTTGCTCTTCTTGAAGGTCAACCTTCTGCTGCTGGAATTCCCCGAGATGCCCCTGGACAAGGAGTGATGGTGCAGTGGCACACGCCATCCTATGCCAGGAGCAGTCTTGGGAAGGGACTCCTCCTCCTCAATCTGGGCTAGGGCTTCTGCTCCTGTGCTGCTGAGGTGCTGTCCCTCACTCCCAATGCCTGGCACCTGCCCTGTCTCTCTCTCTGCCTCTCTCTCTTTGCTTCTCTATCTCTCTCATACTAGATAAACTCGGCCACCTTATCTGACTGACCTCATGATGCAGGGTGGCATTGGGAAACAAACTGTAAACCTCCAGCCAGCCTATGGCTACACAATCTTGGCCCGCCTATGTGACACTGACTGGCTCTCACTCTTTCATGCTCCACAGTCTTTGCTAGCCTATGTGAGTGTCCTGCTGCCAATGTCCCAGCTGCCTGACCTACTGCCTCTCATGCGATGCTGCCTGTGTGCCTCCCTGCCCGCCCAGGTTGCAAAGCTTGAACCCACCTCAGTCTGCCTGACTGCTGCTCATGCCATGCCACCAGCCTGCCTGCCTGCCCTGACAACCAATCTCTGCTTCTGCTAGTGCCAATGGCCACCAGGCCTATATGTCATCTGAGGCAAGGATTCTGTACCCTGGCAACCAATGTCTGCTGCTGCTAGTGTCAATGGCCCCAGGCCTATATGCTATCTGTGCCAAGGATTCTGTAGCCTGGCAATGAATGTCTGGTTATGCTAGTACTGATGGCCCCCAGACCAGGCCTATATGCTGTCTGTGTCAAGGTTTCTGTACCCTGGCAACCACTGTCTGGTGATGCTAGTGCAAATGGCCCCCAGGCCAGGACTATATGCTGTCTGTGCCAAGGGTTCTATACCCTGGCAACCAATGCCTGGTGATGCTAGTGCCAATGGCCTCCAGGCCAGGATTATATGCTGTCTGTGCCAAGGGTTCTGTACCCTGGCAACCAATGTCTGATGATGCTAGTGCCAATGGCCCCCAAGCCAGGCCTATATGCTGTCTCTCCACTCCAGCCCCAGGACCCACCATCAGTGTTCTGGGGCCTACGTTAGTGTCAGGGAGGGCTGTGTCCTAGATCTAGAAGCTGCCACTCTAGCCGAAGCCCAAGCCCCACCCTCAGGGTTCTTGTGCCCTGTCATTCTGCTCATGGGGTGCTGTCATTCCACCTTTTGTTTACACAACCTGCTGTTCATGGAGAGAGAGAGAGAGAGAGAGAGAGAGAGAGAGAGAGAGAGAGAGAGAAAGTCTCCCCACTGCTAGAAGCAGAGACAGACACGATCCCACCCATGCTGTCACATGCACTATATGGCCAGAGAGAGAGAGAGAGAGAGAGAGAGAGAGAAAGGCTCCCTGCTAGAACAAGAGAGATAGGAGGTGGCGGGGGAAAGGTATGTGTATCCAGCTCAAGATGCCACCTGCCAGAACCAGGAAGAACTCCCATTTGTGCTCATGTGGCCGATCTATACCCATTGCCCATATGCTTCCCGCTACCAAGGAGCCTGTCTCTCTCTCTGGCACACCCACACAGACACAAGCCCTGCCCCTCCTGGGGGGCTGTCTACAGGTTGAGACCCTGCTGTTGCCTGGCACATCTTTGGGTTAATACCTTAACTATGCTACATGTGGAGCCAGCCAGATGCTGCTTGTAGGGATCAACAAGTTGTATGAGATTCTGCCACCTGCCAGCCAGAACTTCAACACATATGGATAAAAGATTGGGAAGGTCAAACAAAGCTCGTAACAACAAATATAACAATTTTAATTAAAACTATGTAAACAAACAACAGCAACAACCACAACATTATAAAACCAAAACCAAACATTGAAAGGAAACTTAAGGGATACTACTATTAGTCTTTGGGTCTGTCCCTCGGAACCTGGGGGAAAGGCAAAAGGTGGTGGGGCGCAGCACAGGACTGAGCGGCAGACACCCTGTGCTCTGCCATTTTGTAGCCATGGGCCAAGGCGAACTCCATGGCCCCTTCCATGTCTGAATACCACCTGGAGACTGCCTGGTGGTAGAGTTCCAGCCTCTTCATCTCGGTGGAGATGTACTGGGAGTATGCCTCCACCTCCTTTTTCTCCACCTCAAGAGACTGGAACTTTTCCATCAGGTGGTTCTCCATGGTGTGTACGCCAGTCATCATCTGGCAGCCAGGCCTCTCCACTTCAGCCCGAAAGGTCTTTGCCGGTGCAGGTGCCTGGGGCCTGGGGGACTCCATATCGGGGCTGGAGGAGGGGGAAGTGCTTTGCTGGTGTCACTTTTGTGTTGCCTTCCCCCCATCTTCTGGCCCTGATGGTCCAGCTCCATGGCCACACCAGAGTCCTTCTGCTGCCTCACCGTCTGGCCATGGAGCCTTTCAATATGGGTGATTAGCCCCAATGTGGTCCCCTCTCTATGCCTCCTGAATCTTTACAAGAAAATCTAAAGAGCATAAAAAGATAGGAACATAAGAAGTGCCATACTGTGTCAGACCAATGGTCTGTGTCAAGCCCTGTCTGCATTCTGCCTCCACAAGTGGGTGGGTGGTCAATCTCTCTCTGCAGGGGACTTCTGTTCCTAACAGGTCATAGAGGGCAATCCATTCCCTGTTGTTCCAGCCCCCGTGCCTTACCATGAAGACGGTGTATATTTCATGCTTCTCAAACCACCTCCAGACATCGGACCTTGTCTGCCCACTGTCTGGGGGTGGCACTGGTGACCTCCACCTCATTGTCCTGCGCAGCATGGCACCAGCGCTGGCATCCAATTCCTCTCTGAAACAGGAACACATAAACAATACCTAAGTAATATTATGCATTTATGATGATGCCTCTAGTCCTCCTTCCTTGGGGTGCTAGGGATGGCAACAGGAGATGGTGAGCCTGGTTGGCACGTGCAAATCCTGCCCTCCTTGGCGTGCTAGGGATGGCAGCTAGAAAGACCCTTGCTGGCACGTGCAAATCCTGCCCTCCTTGGGGTGCTAGGGGATATTAGGGATGACAAATGGAGAGACCCTGGCTGGCACATGCAAATCCTGCCTTTCTTTCGGTGCTAGGAATGGCAATGGAGAGACCCTGGCTGGCAGGTGCAAATCCTGCCCTTCCTGGGGAACTAGGGATGGCTAATGGAAAGACCCTGGCTGGCACGTGCAAGTCCTGCCCTTATTTGGGAGTGCTAGGTAGGGATGGCAACTAGAGAGTGGAGACCCTTGCTAGGATGGATGGCAGGCATATGTTTGGGTGGGGGTACTGCTCGTACTCATGCCTGACTGCTGGAAGAGCCCCCCACACTACAGTACCCTCTCACTCTGTGGCAGACATCCACTGCTACCCGCTGATGCCCACTGTTTGTGCCTGACTGATGCCCACCACCCACGCACCCCAGTGAGCTCGCTCTAACAGATAGAGCCTTTCTTCCTCTCAAAGTTAAAAAAGGTTAACTTTGAGAGTCACCTCCTGTGGCTGCCACTTGCTCCTCATCAGAGGAGCTGGCCACCACCACCGAAGGTCCAGGGGCTGGGGCAGCAACCTCCTCCTCCACCACCACCACCACTGACTCCAGGAGCACCACGTTGGCCCCCAGGCATTTAATTAAGGTCACAGTCTTCTTCATTTTTTAAATTTATTTTTTTAAACACACACTCCAACAGAGCAACACACCCACCAACACTCACCAACCAGTCAAAACAATGCAGTCAAACCAAACACAAACAGGCAAAACACACAAACTGAACAGCCAGCCAGCCAAACACACACTCTCTCAGCACACAGCTCCGCACGCACTTGAATTTCCAATTTTTGATGCAATCACGGGCTCTCACGATACCTTTTTCCGAATGCTCAAACTGAACATGACCGAACGGAACCCGAACTCGGCGACCGAACCGAATGACTGAACTGAACAACTGAACCCAAACTGTGATCTGTTCACACATCCCTAGAGCTGAGGGTGCAATCCTATCCTCATTGAAGTCTCTGGCTCCATTCCTTTTGACATCGGTGGGGGGGGACGCACCTTAAACCTGCATTCTTACTAAGACAAAGCTCCCATTCCAACAGGCAAAACTTCCACTGAGTTTACAACTGATAGGCCAGGCCTCTAGCACTTCATTTTCAGAGACACCCACATTTCCACAGCTAGCTTGGGCCTTTTCCAGTTTGTAGAATTACTCCTCTATTGTATCACCAACAATATACCTCAGATCAATGCAGTGTGATCAGTGCTAATGGCAATTAACAGAAAAGCACTAGGCCTCTGAGAGTAAGTATTTGTTTGCCTTATCACTAATGTTCCCATGAGAGCAGTTACTAAGTGGCATTCATCTTGTTCATGTAGTTGTTGCATATGCTTACTTAGGTTTAAAAAGAAAGCTAGAGCAGATTTGGCAGAAAATCCAATAGAGCTCATTTCAGAAACTTACAAGCATCACTCTCCCTTTTGGTAAACTCTCTTACAAGGAGTTACTCCCAGCATTAAAAGAAGCCAGTATTGCTAGATAATGCAGAGCATACTGATAGGAGGAAAGATCAAGCTATGCTTCCATTTATCATGGAGGAGGTGCCAAATTTCTTCCATATCACAATTCATCAAATAATTTAATTAAGATGTTTAAAAATATAATTATGTAAAGCATACTTTGGGTCATGTAATTATGAGCCAGCAAAGAGAACTTTTGCACCAACAAAGCTGTTGCAAATACAAGTGACAAATCATGTGTCCTCTAATAATAACTCTCTCTCCAACAGACATTTGTAACGTTTTATTAAAATCAAATTAAAAGGTTGGGGTTTTTTGTTTTTTTCTTTAAAGAAAAACTTTATATCCATGAGATGAATCTAGACTTGAACAAAAATGGTAAAAATGCTCTATATCATAGTCGGAAATAGATGTAAGTAGTGCTGCTTCTACGTAGATCTATGTTCCCAGATTCCACATGGCTTCAGAACTCCAGACTCTCACTACTCTATGTCCACCATTATTGAGACGTAGTAGGGGAAGGTTTCTGAAATATTTATGTTTGCTGAAATGTTTGGCCAAGAACAGGCTGCAATTTTGGAAATCGTGACCTGCAGCTCCTAGTGATACTGCATTCAAAGCATCCAGATATCAGGACATTTTGGGTATCCTGCAAGGCATCCAGCTTTGCATATTTCAACAATAGTTAATATACACCTGAAAAGGCGTTGTTTTTGCACTTAATTGCTTAAAGCAGGGGTTGGCAGCCTTTTCTTTCCTCGAGGCCACTTTGAAAATAGTACAGGCTCTGTGGGACAGATAGAAATTGGAATCAAGGATGCTTAAGGGGTAATCTCTGGATTAGAGAAGGAAACAGAAGTTTCAGATCATGGATCTATGACAGAAGTGGGCAAATTGTCTCTAGACAGACACATGAGGCTCTTTGCCCCATTGTGGTAAATGAATACGGCTCTTAGGATTAGGAAACTTTGCCCACCCTTGATCTATTACATGGATCTATCCACTACCCTTGAGTACATGCCCACTGTAGGGATGGGACTATCGGTATTGGATTAATCCGATAATGCCGTTAATTGGTGATATCAGATTAATCCGATAATACCAATAATATCGGTATCGGTATATCGTTTTTTTAATATTGCCGATTTTTTTTATCTTTAACATTGTGACCATTTTAACAATGGCCACAATGTTAAAGATCCGAAAAACCTGCAATGTTAAAAACTGATATACCGATACCGATAAATCCGATATCGAATTAATCTGATACCGATAAAACTGGCAACCATTAATTCGCCCATACTCCCATCCCTAATGCCCAGACTAACTCAAGACCAAGGGGCTTGGGCAGAGATTGCGCCAAAAACAGCCTGAAACTAGCATGACCAGTTGTGTCAGGTCATGGGCCTCTAAATCAGGGTTGGGAAATATTTCCATGAGACATGTAAACTTTCCATGGATTTCTTCAGAATTTAATGTGGAATTGTGATAAACTCTTTCACTGCCAAATATAGAGTAAGATCTTAAATCTACTGACAAACTTTTGATTATCAAGTGCAACATGATAGCATTTGCAAGACTGCAAATCTTTTTGAGTACTAGTTTGTCTGAGTGTTATTTCCCCCCCAAATGTGTTTTACCTGCCTATTTTACTTGATTTACATCAAAGGTTGTTTTTTAAGAAGTCTTCAGCTGATTTTTCTGCACTGTTTTTGTCATAACGTCAAAAACAGTGACGGCCTCTCCCAAACGGCGTCGGGGCAGATGCCCCCCCAAGCCCCTCAGGGGTCCCCCCCCATGCTTGCTGGGGAGCCAGGGGATGCTCCTCAGCTGATCCAGTGGCAGCGATGAGTTTCCCTACTTGTCTGAAGCCTTTGTTTACATTTTAACTCTCCACTCCTGGCTGCCTGCACAGCTGATGAGTCATACCTCTGGCATGTAGCCAGAAGCTAACAGCTGATATGTAAACAAAGTCTGCAGGGAAAGAACTGCACTTGTTAGTCACTCTACAAGGGGAAGGGACAAACATCCTCCTCCTGCTCCTCCACCTCCCTCTAGCTTTCCATTCACTGTCCAGAGAGGAGGTGGGGACTTAGAAGACCTCCCCAAGCCCTCAGGGAGTATGCTCTGGGCCAGAAAAGCAGTGGTATCTGGGGTATTGGGGAGGGAGTGGGGGAGGTGCCAGGTGCTCCTTGGATAGGTTCCTAAGGAGAAACATAATCTACAAGGCCTAGGGAGCATGACAGGGTGACTTTTCTAAATGTCCTGGCCACCCCATAGCTCCTTTCTCCCCCTGGCCCCTCCCCACCAGAGTGGGAGGAGGGAGGGAAAGAGCTCACTCCTCCTTGCTCCTTCCACCCTAAGTTCACTGGAGGGGAGGGGGAACAGAGAGCGAGAGCTCCCCCTCTCTTTTTTACAAGAGTGGAGGGCCCAGAGACTTGTTTGGAGTCCCTGGCTTCATTGTTTGGAGGGAAGAACAACAGAAGGTGGTTATCAGAGTCAGACTAGAATGATCAGGAGGACTCATCCTTTCAGAAACCTGGTAAGTTTTGAAAAAACAAATCCCCTGCCCTCCTGTACATTGTTTGTTAGCTTGTGCTTTCTTTTGTCCCCTTCTCCCTCCGCTGCATACATTACAGCCAGAGGTAATTACTAATTTTGTGAGCCCAGTTGGAAGGACTGTGCTGCCTTACCTCCTATTCTTTAAAATATTTTTTTGGCCCTTGCTGTTTTTCAACCTGTGCGAGACCCTGTCACCCTAATTGTCTGCTTTCTGTTTGTTTTGGGGTGTTTTTGTGAGGGGGCTTGGATAGAAGGTTTCTAACCTTTGCTGGAATGCTCACTGCATTTAAATGCTCACTGCATTTATTTTATGATTGTAAACCGCCCTGAGCTGTGCTCAGGAGGGTGCGGGGTATAAATTTAATAAATAAATAAATAAAATAAATAAAATGGCCCCTTTTCAGTGCCAGTTTCAGGACTTTTCTGCTGCAAGAAGGTCACATGTTGGTTCACTAATGGCTAGTCTTTCCATGAATGTTTGTTCCCTGATTGCAGCAACTGCATTTTACATTGCAAGTTTAGTTTGCAACAGAACTGTGTAGCATGTTCTGGGGGACAAGTGGAAGTTCATGCTGCTGCTTTTGTGGTGTGTTAAAGACTCAACAAAATATTGTTGGCTTGAGATGGTTTGCTTTGCTTGCTCTGTGTTTGCATGTGCACTGCTGGGGTTCCCCCTCCTCTCCCTCTGCCTGCTAGTAGTGCCTGGTTGGACACCGATCGGATTGGGAGATAAAGCTGTTTGTAAGAAAACAATTCCTTCCCATGTAAGTGATCAGAAGGTTGTTGCCTTGTAAAGAAAGTTCTTTGAGATGGCTCTAATGTTCTCACAACTGGGTTGTGCGTGGCATGCTTACCATATTCAATTAATAGACCATGTGATGGTCTCGAGCTCCTCTAGTATAAAAGACACTGTCCCCCCATAGAATTAAAGGTCCTTCCAACCCTTTCTAAGAATATAAGAAAATGCCATGCAGGACTGGAAGGGTGGATGTTGTGAGAATGTTTGGAGTCATCTAGCGGAGCTGGCCTCGGAGGTGGTGTTGGGCTCCCCCAGGACTTTGGTTCTGGAGGACTTCAATGTCCACGCCGATGCTGGCCTCATTGGGGCGGAGCGAGAGTTCATGGCCGCCATGGCAACTATGAACTTGTCCCAGGAAGTGATCTGCCCGACCCACGTGGGAGGACATACCCTCGACCTGATCTTCGGCTCTGGCCTTGAGGCGGGGGGTCCGGTTGTGGGGGAGGTTACAGCGGTGCCCTTGTCGTGGATGGACCATTATCTCCTTCAGGCCGGTCTTCTAGCGCGCCCCCTCCAGAAGGGGAAGGGACCAGTTAGGATGGTCCGCCCTCGGAGGCTGATGGAACCCCAGCGGTTCCAGGAGGTCCTGAGGGAGTTTACCCTGGACGTGGACGGTCACTCTGTGGATGAGCTGGTCCGGCATTGGAACAGCTTGCTGGAGGAGGCCATTGACAGGGTGGCTCCGAGGCGCCTTCTGCCTTGGTCTCGTCACCGCAGGACCCCTTGGTTTACTGAGGGGCTGCGGTGTATGAAGCGTGTAGGCAGGAGGCTAGAGCGACGCTGGCGTCGGACTCGATCTGACTCCGATCGTCTTCTCCATAGGGCCCATTTGCGGTCCTATGTTGAGGCTGTGAGGACGGCGAGGAAGGAATTCCTCGCGGTCCTCATAGCGTCTGCGAAGTCGCGTCCAGCGGAGCTGTTTCGGGTGGTGCGGGGGCTGGTTAGTCCGGCCTCCCTCCGCCTGGATGGGGACTTGTCCCGGGCCCGCTGTGAGGAGTTTGTCACCTACTTCGCAGACAAGATTGCTCGGATTCAGACCGACTTTGACGCTGGGTTGATGGCAGTAGGGGAAGAGCGCGGGGGGGCGGAGGGCCCGTCTGGTCCATCTTTGTGGGGTGAGTTTCGGGAAGTGACGCCGGCCGATGTGGTGGATGTCCTGGGGTCTGTGAGGGCCACGTGTTGTCAACTGGATCCGTGCCCGTCCTGGTTAATAAAAGCTTCCGGGGAGACGTTGGGGACGGTGCTGGCGAGGGTAGTGAATGCGTCCCTTCGGCAGGGGAGGTTGTCGCCTTGCCTTAAAGAGGCTGTGGTGCGCCCCCTGCTGAAAAAACCATCGTTGGACGTAGACGCGCTCGCCAGCTACCGACCTGTCTCTAACCTTCCCTTTTTAGGGAAGGTTATTGAGCGGGCAGTGGCGCTCCAGCTCCAGGGTCATCTAGATAACATCGGGCTCCTTGACCCTTTTCAATCTGGGTTCCGCCCCGGCTATGGCACCGAGACGGCGTTGGTGGCCTTGGTGGACGACCTCCGCCGGGAGATGGATGCGGGATGTTCGACATTTCTCATCCTGCTCGATCTCTCGGCCGCTTTTGACACCGTGGACCATGGGCTGCTGTTGAGACGACTGCGTGACCGGGGGGGTCTGGACGGGACTGTTCTTGAATGGTTCCGTTCATTCCTCTCGGGGAGGAGCCAGCGGGTGGTGTTGGGGGAGGAAACATCGAGCCCCCGCGCCTTACCGTGTGGCGTTCCGCAGGGATCGATCTTGTCTCCATTATTATTTAACATCTATATGCAGCCCTTGGGGGAGGTCGTGAGAGGGTTCGGGGTGCGATGTCACCAGTATGCTGATGATACTCAGCTGTACCTCTCGTTTTCTACCGACCCAGACCCTGCTGTCTCGGTGCTATCCCAATGTTTGGAGGCCGTGGCGGATTGGATGCGGCGGAGCAGACTGAAGCTCAACCCAGATAAGACGGAGGTGATGGTGGTGGGGAGGGCGAAGGGGGTGGTGGCCCCCCTGGTTGGGGGGGTTTGCCCCCCTGTAGCTCAGCAGGTCCGGAGTCTGGGGGTCATATTGGACGCAGACCTGCGGCTGGAGCGGCAGGTGGAGGCAGTCGCTAAGGCTGCCTTCCGCCAGCTTTATCTGGTACGTAGGCTGCGTCCGTATGTCTCTGGCCCGGACCTGGCCTCCCTCATCCATGCCTTCGTCACCTCGCGGCTCGACTACTGTAACGCGCTCTACGTGGGGCTTCCCTTGTTCTTGGCCCGGAGGCTGCAGCTGGTGCAGAATGCGGCGGCCCGTCTTCTTACGGGGACGGGTCGCCGGGAGCACATTACACCGGTGCTCCGAGCGCTGCACTGGCTGCCGATAGTGTGCCGGGCCAAGTTCAAGGTCCTAGTAATGATCTATAAAGCCCTATACGGCCTTGGCCCCTCTTACCTTAGGGACCGCCTCGCCCTTCGCGCCCCGGAACGACTCCTGCGGTCTGCCGGGGGTGCCCTCTTGGAGGTCCCCCGTGTTAAAAGAGGGGCCACGATGGAGAGGACATTCTCGGTAGTAGGGCCGTGGCTGTGGAACTCCCTTCCGGAGGAAGCCCGCCTGGCCCCAAGCCTTTTGACATTTTGGCGGAATTGTAAGACCTGGCTGTTTGCCCAGGCCTTTGGGAGGGAGGGTAGGGATGGAGGTTTTTAATCCCCTACCCATTTGTTTTGTCTAGCCCTGTTTTAATATTTATATTTAATATTTGATTGTTTTTATCTGAATTTTAGTGTATTTTATTGTTTTGATTGTTTTTATGGTTGTGAGCCACCCCGGGGTGCGTTGCAGGAGGGGCGGGATATAAATTTGTATAAATAAATAAATAAATAAATAAATCTTGAAGAACCTTGTTTACAAGGCAGCAACCTTCTGTTTTTCTTTGAGTGGCTGCTTACAGGCCATCTTTACATGGCTTTGCTGGGTGGGGGGTCCATGGACACACCAGTGCATGGCTGGGATGTGCATATGGCTGTACACGCATCCCCATTCACCCCCCACTCATCCACACCCATGAAGCAACCACCATTTTCCCCAGTTGCTCTGTCAGTGGGGGACGAAATGGGGGGTGAGTGGGGATGTGTGTTAGGTGGGTACGTGCAGGCACCCCCAGTCACTGTGGGCATGGGCACTGCATCATTCACACAGGACTCCCCAACCCATGAACACACAGAAAATCTGCGTGTTCATGGGTGGGGAGAGGCCCGTGTAAAAAGGGTCACATTCTAACAACTGTCTTACTTATACTATCTTAGGTAGGAATTTAGGATGTAAAGTAATATATATTCTATCTTGAAAATCTGCAAATATAGTTTTGAGATTATTATGGCTGCATTTTCACAAACTCTTCTTAATGAAGTTATTGCTAACAGGAATACTGTCTTTAAACCTCCACCCCATAACCAGTTCATTTGTACCCCCGATATAATGAATTCATGCTGCCCCAGGTGCGCAATGGTTATAGGTGGGGACAACATAAAGTGATTATATGGGATGTGAGGGCACAAATGAACTGATTATTTATTTTTATTTATTTTATTTTTACAGATTTCTACCCCGCCCCTCCTGCCATGCAGCTCGGGGCAGCTTCCAACATTAAAACAATAATAAAATACAATAAAATCAATTTAAAAATAGTCATAAATATTTTACAATATTAAACAGGGCTAGACAACAAACCACCAAGAAACAAATAGGTGGGGGAACTAAAACCTCCCACCCTACCCACCCTCCCTCCCAAAGGCCTGGGCAAACAGCCAGGCCTTACAGTTTTGCCGAAATGTTAACAGGCTAGGGGCCAGGCGAATTGATTATGGGTGGGGCAGCGTGAATTGATTATGCGGACACAACTGAGCTGGTTATACATTTATAAGATATATCTGTATATCTTTTCATGGCATAATGCACTTAATAGGTTGCCTGCATTTTGGGTGTCTTGTGTGCTTGATAGAAGCACCCCTAGGTCCACTGGAGAGAGGGGTCCATCTTGTCTTCTTGGCCAGGGACCCATTGCACCCTAGTTATGCCCCTGCTAATGGCTAGTCTTTGCCTGAATGCTCCTTCTCTGGTTACAGTAGATGCCTTTTACATTGCAAGTTTAGTTTGCAACAAAACTGTGTAACATGTTCTGGGGGACACGTGGAAGTTCATGCTACTGCTTTTGTGGTGTGCTAAAGACTACACATAATATTGTTGGATTGAGATGGTTTGTTTTGCTCTCTCTGTGTTTGCATGTGCTCTTCTGGCTCTCCCTACCATTGGCTAGACTCCGCCTACCGTTGGCCTGGCCCCTCCCACTTCTGGCCCCGCCCTGCGCCCCAACAGCTGCCACTGGTCAAAAGAAACACAGCAGTACATTCAGTAAAAAAGAAAGCAAGCACCCAAGCTCATCCAGGTTTAAATTAACCAGTGAAAAGAATCAGCCAGGGGACTGTGGTAAGCAAGAATGCAAAAGATTAAGCGAGGTAGGTAAAGAAAGACATCTCAAGACCAAAATCCAAGCCAGTGAAAGATCATCTTCTGAATGTATTGAAAGCAAAATCTGGTTCATTGGTCAAATATGGAAGCAAAGGACCCCAAGAAACAATTCATACTGAAAGGTTATCTCCAGGCAAAAAAGAAAAGGGGTCAAAGTGCAGATCTTTCTTTGGAATTTTGGGCTGGCTTTGGAGAAAGCAATAAGTTTGACTTATAGTGTAAACAACAAGTTGACTTATTTTCTATCAAAGGTAAAACTAAACAAATATATCAAACTCAAATTGTGATTTATCTCTAGAGATCTGTAGCAGAATGGTCTGCTCTCACCATGAATAATTCTGAAGGATCTACTTTAGTTTAAAATGTTGCCTACTAAGGACAATTCAAAGTACATAATTCCTCAAAGTTTTGTACAAAGGGCTGAGACGAAAGCAAGTGTTCCTGTTCTGGATGGAAATAGCAATCTTTTGGGATCACTTACAACTGTTCATTGGTACTTCCATCAGTCTTCAATGATTCTGCACTTCCGTCGTCTATATTGGCATCTGTGATTTTCCATCACTTCATGACAGTATCACAGCATTTTCACAGCAATTTACGGCACATCCCTGGCACTTAGCAAGCACTTCTGTGTTTCCACAGCCCCTGGAGGTGAGCAAGGGGTGTACATGGGTCTTGGGATCAGTCCCGTAGCAGCTCTGTTCAATTCACAAAAAATAACGACAAATGCCAAAAATAGTGGAAGAGCTGGTAAATTTCCACATCACATGAATGAAGACAAATGACCTGTTTGCAACACAATCAGAATTCACCATAATTTGTTATTTTAAGCCTATTCCTTCCTCACATCTCCTGGCCAACCTACTTCAAATTTTAGATCTGATGCTGCAAGGCCTTAGGACAAAGTCCCAGCCTCTTCCCCACAACGGCCGTTTTTATACAGATGTCACCCACCCATGAATAACCATAAACACCCATCAGATGGGTGGGAGAGTGCCCGTGTAAACTTCCACGAGTGGGTGGGTGCACGTTCACAACCCACCCACTGACACACACCAACACACACGGAGCAGCAGGGAAGGAGGCATGATTCATGGGTGGAGATGGGTGGAGGTGGGTGGAGATGGGTGTTCAACACCAACCCGTCCGTGTAAACACCGAAACACCCACACCCACGGAAACAGGTCCACCGAGACCACAGAGAGATGGCTAGAGAGGCCACACAGGGGCCCCCAAACAGACACGCCCACCCGGGGAGATGCAGGATGCCCACCCGGGAACCCTTAAAAGGGATCAGAAACAGGACATGGGTGCACCGGCTCCCAACATGTGTGGAAGGAAAGCCTCCAGTAAAACGAAGGGACCCAGCGGGATGTGCAAGGGTAAGTAGGGGGACCTCAGGACAGCCAGGGGAGGGGGGCTATCCCCACAGAATAGGGGGGGAAGCGGGAAGGACCACTAAACACAGCACACCCATCCCGCTACAGGGCCAAGGACAGATTGCGGTGCCTGTGCCTACTGCAGCCCTCGAGACCACCACAGTCACAAGGCACAGGGAAGGGAGCTTGAGAAACAGTGAGGTATGTGGGAGGGGACCCCAAGAACCCAGGGAGGGGGGGGAATGCACACCAACAATGGAAAACAACCTGAGACAGCACAGGGCAGGCAGCTGACAGCTAACGGTTTCCACCCCCACCCCCAGGACAGCACTCAGACACAGGAGCAATGCACCACCACGGAGCCAGCCAAGGATGGCCTCCATGACAGCCTGGTAAAGCACCCATACACCCCGGGGGGAGTGGGGAGGGATCCCCCCACAACGGAGCACAGGGGGGCTGTTGGGTAGATGCTAATCCCTCAGCACCACCTGCAAAAGAAGACAACTAGCTCTGCTGTCACCACAGCTACCAGGAAGGCCCCAAGCCAGCTGGTAGGCCCCCCACAAACGGTACCCAAAAGGAGAAGCCCTGGTCGAGGTAGGAGACCAAGGACTTCACATGTGTGTAGGGGACCAAAAAGGTCCAGCATGACCTGGTGCACAGCTAGAAAACCAAACAGGTCTATGAAGCCATCACCCAGGAGATGCAGCAGCAGGGGTACAATACAGATGTCACACAGTGCATGCATCAGGCAAAGGACTTGAGGTCCAGATATAAACATACCAAGGACAACAATCTCAAGTCCGGCTGTGCCATGCAGACGATGGACTTCCATGATGAGCTGGACCAGTTCCTCTGCATGGACAGGGATATAGTTACCTCCCACTTACACTGCACCGCTTTCACCAGGGGCAGGTGGAGGGCATTCACAACACTGCCCCTGGCCAACCCCCTGGAACAGGGGGTGGCTGCTGCCCCTGGCAAGGCTATCCAGGATGCAGGAGTGCCTGGCCCCATCACACAGGGGGAGGAGGCACCCCGGGAACCCGCTCACTCAAACATTGCCCTCTGTAAGTGCCCACAAAACCCACAAGGCACCAGGCCATGGGGAAGTGGGCGTACGTCGAGTAGACGGAGACCCGGGATGCCTCCCAGGAAGCGGAGGAAGAGGATCCAAGTAGGAACGCAACCAGGGCCCAGGGGGGGACAGGCCCGGGGGGGGAAGGGCCCCTGCCACAGTTACCGGAGCCAAAGCTGGGCACCAGGGATCGACTGATGGATTCACATTCCCATTACAGCTCATTGTGCCCTAGAGGTTCACGAGGAGGAGGTCATGGAGGAGGAGGTGGTTGAGGAGGAACCAGAGGCACCCCTGAGAACCGGGCACCAGGACAACGATGGTAGGCCACAACACACAAGGGATGGGTCCCGGCTGGAACCGGGGTGATGGGCCACCAGGCTGACCATGGGGGCAGCCCCTAGAACAAACCACCCCCATACACGACAGGGAAGGGCAGGTGACCATCACTGTTGGTTTACTGAGCCACACAGGTTAACAGCCACGGAGGGGTATGCATGGGGGGTCGCAAGAGGGGTGGGACCGAGTGACATGCCCCTTGGAGGATTGTAACAGCATGGTCCCAGGTGAAGGCGCTGCCAGATGGGGCTAGCTTAGTTGTCTGACAGAGGGGACATGGTCTGACAGAGGGGACACCCTGCCCAACCTGTAACATACACCATAGGAACAGACAGGGAGGGGGGTTGGAACCCCCCGGGGAGACAGGGATGCACGGCTAAGGGCACAGAGTACTGACTTGGAAGGCCTCGCATTCCAACCTGTTACCATTCCTCCCACAGATGAGCACCCTGATACGGCAAGGTGAGCCATCACTAGCAGTGCTGAGAAGAATCGGGAGATGGGGGCCTGGAACAGGCGGAGGAGAGAGGACCTCAGCAGGGAACTGATGGAGGAAACCAGAAGGTTAGCCAAGGTGCACACAGAGGAGTTCGCCCTCACAAGGGAGGTCTAAAGAGGGGAAGAGGAGATGGACCATGACATAGTGGCAGCCATGCTAACCTGGTCCCACACCGAGCATCTGTGGGACAGGTTCCAGACTGCCACCCTCTACTGTGAGATGCAGCTCAACAGAGCTAAGAAGGTGAGGGGATGTGTCGCTCTGGAGGGGTCATCCGCACGGACCCTTGGGACTCATTGGGGAGGCAGTGAGGCTAATGCGGAGGGAACCCCGGCGGGATGTGCCCTCTCCAGGCCCTGTGGAGGAATAGCAGATGAGTACCACCGGCGCACCCCCACAGGTGCAGGTGCTCCCCCCCTGCACTTCAGCCAACTATGGTTTCCCCAGAAGCACCCCTTCACTGGTCTCATTGACTGGGTCCCTCTCCCCCATATAGACCCACAACAACAGCCCATGGGGCCACCCTTCCAGGCTGCACCCCTCCTGGTTCCTCCACAGCTGCCTCCTAGAACCCCACTCTGGGAACCATGGTCTCCCTAGCTCAACCAAGAACCTCCATGTGACCAACCGCCCATGCCAGCCACCCCACCAGATCTGGTAAGCCGGACCACTGAGCTGTCAGCAAAGGGGAGAGGGGAGGCATCACTCAGAGCAGAGTGATGGGCGGAGGGGATGCTGTGTGGGGAGCAATGGGAACACCTGAGGACCATGGAAAGGGCTGTGGTGCTGGGGTAATGGTGCAAGGCAGGGTGTAACACTGAGCTTATGTTTTATCACCGCAGGGTCCAGCACCCCAGCCAGGCGTGGAGAGGCCTGTGGACAACAGAGAGCCTGGGCTGTCTGGCCACTGCTCCCAAAGGACGGTGGCTGCAAGGGCCCGAAGGGGAGGAAGCCCTGGTGGTACACCGAAGCAGGCATGGGGAAGGCCCTGAAAACCTTGACACACCCCCTTGTACATAACCCCAAATAAACTGTGTTGTACATTGCCACTCTGTTGTACGGTGTGTCAATGGGGGCACCATGGGGTCCAGGGGTCACTCCACCTGCAGACGGGGGCAGGACAAGCACAATGCAGATGCTGGAACCATACGTCTCCGGTCTGCAGGCAGCCAGGTGGGCAACAGCAGAGCTCCCATGGCCGGGAACAGGTCTGCCCAATTACCTCAGTGGAGTACCAGTCATGCCACCGGACAGCCGGTGAAGGGTCAAGGCCTGGTGCAGTTCACTTGGCATGGCTAGAAGGCAGTGGGTGGCCCAGTGCTGCGGGTCACAGGCCTCACAGGACCGGGGAACCCGTAGAACCCAAACACCAGGCCAGAAGCAGATAAGGGAACAGGCATAGCAGACTTTATTGATACCCATTACACATTTCTGTGAAGGGTGGGGGGCTGTCAACATGGCTACTCAGTTGCCTGCTGTGGAGGAATTTTTATAAGGGACCCTATAGAATTAAGTTACACATAGCCAGAGTAAGGTAACATAAAATGGCAGACAGATGAATGCTGGGTAAAACCATTCTTTGCAGAAGTGAGCTTTAGCCTGCTAGATAAATATAATCATTAGACTAGTTTGGGTTTTGGTTCACACCACAAGGTCTGGGAAACAGTTTCATGCATGATAAACATTGGACAGAGGGAAGCAACTCCGTTCTTCCTTAAAGCAGATAGGAGAAAACAGCCTTGCAGATGTTCTAGTTAATTGACTTTGTTTAGGCACCTTACTTTATAAACAGTCTAGCTTATATTGTTTTGAGAATATGTTGCTGAGTATGTAAAGAATTGCTGTAACCTTTTACCTTTGTATGACGTTGCTTTGAGTGGCATTGTCTGTATCTCTTTGCTTGAATTGTAACCTATAAAATACCTATGTAATCTGCAATCCAGCAGACCAGGCTGTCTCCTTGCATGGGGTCAGTTCTGCTCTCTCTCTCTGCGCTTTGAGATTAATAAAGAAACTCTGACAGATTTAACCAACATCAGTGTGTGAGTATAAAATATTCCTTGACACTGCCATCTGCGTGACAATGCACCTACAAAGAGCGTTCCAGTTCTCCTCCGATATGTGCCGGAACGCGCCTCCCTGGACATGTTGGTAGAGGGGCCCGGGACCTCTCTCCACACCGGTAGGGAGTAGTCAAGGGCAGCTCCCCCAGTCTAGCAGGCATTGTGCAGAATGCAGGCCACCAACACAAGGATGGGGGTACGCTGCAAATCGAACTGGCTCCTGTTCATGAGCAGGCACCAACGCCCCTTGAGAAGCACGAATGCCTGCTCCACCACACTCCGAGCTGACGAGAGGCATTCATTGAAGAGCCGGTGGTTCGCTGTGCACGCCACTGGATAGGCCCTCATGATCCACGGACTCGGTGGGTAGGCGGGGTCTCCTATCACTACTGGGGCCATGGAGACCCCCTCAATGACCCATATACAGGTTGGGGGCTATCTTCCCATCAAACATGCATGCATAGAAGGGGGAGGCCCGCAGTATGCACGCATCATGGCTCCTCCCTGAGTGGTCGATGTTGTCAGCATGCATGTTCCCCCTACCTGCGCTCCAGCGCTGCAAGCCTGGTTGCCTGGCAGCAGCCCGACTCCGGAAGCTCGATAGGAGCGGGGAACGCCGTGCTGGGGAACTAGGAGGGCAGGGTCACCTCACGCTGGAGCACATTCATGGCCCCGCCCACTATAGCCTCGGAGCAGCGCTAGACTCAGCGGCGGGGGGGGGGGGAAGGTCCCGTCCTGAGCACAATAGACTACAGCTGGGCATAACTATAAAAGGAGCCGGCGGGGCCTGACTCCCCCACCGGTAATCATTCTTGAGAGACTGGCCCCCTTGAGCCTTGGAGATCCTGTGTTTATACCTGTGGTTAACTGGAGAGCTTGATCCTTGTGTTCCCATTCTTTGCTGAGTGAGAGACTTGAGTGTGAGTATAGTCTGGTGTTGTCCTGTTTTGTCCTCTGTATAGAAGAGTAGTGCTTCCCCGTGGTGAGGGTTACCTTTCCCTTGATCCTTAACCTACGATTCCTTCCCCCAGTATTTACCCTTGCAAGTAAGAGCCTTGTGAACTAGTTCTGTCCTACACATTCCCTGTTTCCCTGTGAGCTCTCCCCTTCTCCTTCCCTTCCCCCCCCAGTTGGGACCTCTTTCCTTTCCCTACTCCCCTCCACGTTTATCTGCATGGTGTCCCGGGCCTCGAGTATTTCCCCGAGTGCGTGGCTTCCCTCTTCATTCGTGAGTCTTGGTTCTGTGAGGCAAAAGGTTACATCTTGCTCCGTCCCAATGATGATAAGGGTTGCCTTCTAGTACCGAGGGAAAGCCCACCCTACACCCCGAGGGACCCTAGCTTTACCGAGCTAGATACCAGTGTAGATGTAGCTGCCTCTGTCTGTCGATTCCTGTGTTCTATTTGTGTGTCTATAGGGGTGTGGGTTCCTCCCTTCCCTGCCCTTCCCTTGCTCCTTCCCCATCCCTCCGTGACAGGTGTAGACATAGGTAAACAGAGCCCTGTGATCCACCACTGCCTGGAGATTGATGGAGAATGTCTGCTTTCAATTCAGGTAGTACATCTTGGCATGTGGGGGGCAGATTATAGGGATGTGGGTGCTCTCTATCGCCCCTATGTAGTGGGAGAAGCCCATGTCCTCAAAGCCGCGAATGACAACCTCAGGATCCCGGAGCTGTATGACCCGCTCGAGCAGTAGCTCCACCAGCAGGTCGCACACACCATGGTGCACCCTGTTAATGGTCATGGTCCCCACCCCGAACTCCTCCCTGGTGGCAGTGGATACCACATGTTGGTCTCGCGCCTCTGGAGATGTGGATTCAGTAGTACCCTGAGCAAGGTCAACAGGGAGCGGATCATATGGAAGTGGTCCGTCCATTGCTCATCCATCCAGGGAGCCAGCATGTTCTCCCACCATTCATTGGTGCGAGAGCACATCCAATTCAGCCTCCATGTTGGGACAATGACATGGCACCCATAGACGTTCAGCGGCCCCCGAGACAGCACCAGTCGCATGTCCTGGGACACTGCTGTTCCGAACATGGACTGTTGGTGGACAGCTACCCTCCGTGCCCACTGCAACGATGCAGCTCGGCGCATGTTTGCCACTCTCCTGCACCATACGCCATGGTTGTAGAAGCGGTGACCCAGTAGTAGTAGCTCAGCCCATTGCTCAAACACCAGCACCAGGATCATGAAGCAGGAGGACAGAACCGTTAACAGAACGGCCCCCTCCTCAGGGGTCTCATCAACAGGAAGCATGGTACCACCAACAACACGCACACTCAGGGGGAACCCACCACCAGTAACAGTGCTGGATAACCTAGAAGCTACCTGCTTAGGCGTTACATGGCCAGCAGACCTGACCCAGGCCCATGCTGCTGTGACTGTGTCCCCTTTAACTACCCGGCCTGTCAGCGGACTCTGCAGCTAGCTATAACGCCCCCCCCCCGGCGATCCCTTCCTGCAGGCCCCGAGCTCTGTGCACCCTGCACACCTGCAGCGTGCCTCCCATGTCCCCTGCAACCCCACGCCTGCCCCTGGGTACCGGGGATGGCTGTATGGGGCGACCCGGTGTGCACACCCGCCTATCCCCGCCTCTGCACCTACACCCTGCTCTGGACACCAGCAACAACATTCTATCGCTAATTTCCCTCACTATCGCCTCAGTCAACATGGTCACACCACCTCTCACTCCACACCCAACGCCCGGACACAGCAACCGGCACACATAAGTACAGTGGAAGCCCATGCTGTGTTCCTAGTGATTGGTGCAGTACCGTGGGTGTGTTCTGCTCACCTGATGGGTATCCCCCCCGCTGGCACGTCCTCCCCTCATGGAGCACCTGACAGCCATGGGGTTAGGGGCACTCCGAGGCTCCTCTGTGGCCCTGGGGCCACCCCACCCCGTGTGCCCCTGCCATGACACTGTGCAATCCATCCCTCGCTAGGGCACATCTGCACCATCCTTGATTTTGTCATATCACTTGAAGGCCACAGCACCGTGCAGCTGTTTTGCATTGAGATACGCTGCTTGGAGCGGCTTGTTAGCTCTCTGCTAGAGGCAGCCATGGCCTTCCTGATCTGTCATCACTAATGCTGGAATGCACTCACCGGGTGCGTGGGGCAGGGATTCACAGGGCCTTCCCGGCATCCCACTATCAGCTGTGTACAGCCGCAGCCTGGCTAGTGCCACACAGGATCTCACACAGCGCTCAGTCACAGCCACTCTCCATAGGATCCAAGTGCAAGATGCTGTGCAGCCCTTGGAATGGCCATGGCAGAGGGCGGAACAGGCCCTGAGGCTGGCAGTGGTGCAGGGGAGGAGTGGTCACCATGTGCCAACATGCTTTTGGAAACTCTGTGGCAGAGCTGCGATGTCCAGATGCTGATGAGCGACCCCCTGTCGGTGGTGGATGACTTCGATCTCCTGTTGTGGTACATGTGGGTGATGGGCCATCCATTGGGGGGTCCAGCATGCCTGGGAGCTCGGCTTTACCCTCCTTCAACAACCCCTGTGGTACCTACCAGCTGCTGTTGCAGTGCCCTGGACTGCACCGGAGATCATGGCTGTTCGGCTGGTCGCTGCACGTCCGGAGTATGTACTAGCCCTCCAGGCCGGAGGGCCCCCATGTTGCTACTGACTACACCGGCATCCTATTGCATGCCTGTGGCATCTGCCATATGAGATCTGACTTCCAGGCACTTCTTGGGGAGCTGAGCCTGCTACCCATCAATGTTGGAGGACCCCTGCTGACCAGGACACCTACGACAGGTGAACTAGGCACCCTCCAATCAGTGATGAATCTACAGGCTGTAAAGGCTGCTGCTGTCATGGGGAACCACCTCCTGGCCCATTTCATGGTGGATGTACATATGCATTCCTGGGGAATTCCACAGGGGCCTCTTCACCTGGGAAGGACTTGTCCTGGGGCAGCGGTTCCAGGGGCATCCTCTGGTCTCTCTATGAGCAGGGCATCCCGAATGGCCCCTCCATCACATTGCCATTTCTGTGCCTGTGCTGTGGGCTGCCTCAACCTTGCGCCCCCTGCTCCGGTCCATGGTACTGTGTAACCCGGTGGTAGGCTTCCCTGTCAGTCAGACCCCATTGCTGCTTCTCTTCACTCCAGCCCCCATTTCTCTGTAGCATTACTGAGCACCTCCTTCCCTCTTGGAGGACTGCAATGGTGCACCAGCTTGCTGCTTCTGGGGAACGGACACGAGCCCCTGATCGTCCCGTCGCCAACCTCTGTTTGTCCGTTCCCCCCCCCTTTCACCCCATCATAAATAAATTCTGTGCCTTTGTCTGTACCACCGTGGGTGCACTTGTGTCTGTGTGAGAAGCCCCTCCCCTGGCTGCAGCCCTGTCCTTGTGTGTTGGTTGCTGTGATGGGGGTCACTGACGTTCCTGCTTGGGATGACTGGGGCTGTCAGGTGGCATACAGTGCTTTGTGCTGGGGTCCCCTGTGGGCTCCAGGATGGATTGTGGGTTTGTTCCGGTGGGTAGTATGGGCCCAACGTGTCCCGTTGTGAGCCCTGTCCTTCATTTACCGGTGGATACTGGGTATCCTTCTTCCACCTTTCCTCTGGCCTACCCCATGATTCTCCCTGTCGAGATGTCATGTACCACCTGGGTGAATTGGCTGGGCAGTCATATTTATTTATTTTATTTATTTATTTAGCAAATTTATACCCCGCCCCCTCCTGCAACGCAGCTCGGGGCGGCTTCCAACAATCATAATAAAAACATTTAAAATTCATTTTAAAATATTAAATATAAAATATACCATTATAAAACAGGGCTAGAAAAATAATAAATAAATAAATGGGTGGGGGACTAAAATCATCCCTCCCCACCCTCCCTCCCAAAGGCCTGGGCAAACAGCCAGGTCTTACAGTTCCGCCGAAATGTTAAAAGGCTTGGGGCCAGGCGAGCTTCCTCCGGAAGGGAGTTCCACAGCCGCGGTCCTACCACCGAGAATGCCCGCTCCATCGTGGCCCCCCGCTTAACACGGGGGACCTCCAGGAGGGCACCCCCGGCAGACCGCAGGAGTCGTTCCGGGGCGCGAAGGGCGAGGCGGTCCCTAAGGTAAGAGGGGCCAAGGCCGTATAGGGCTTTATAGATCATTACTAGGACCTTGAACCTGGCCCGGCACACTATCGGCAGCCAGTGCAGCGCTCGGAGCACCGGTGTAATGTGCTCCCGGCGACCCGTCCCCGTAAGAAGACGGGCCGCCGCATTCTGCACCAGCTGCAGCCTCCGGGCCAAGAACAAGGGAAGCCCCACGTAGAGCGCGTTACAGTAGTCGAGCCGCGAGGTGACGAAGGCATGGATGAGGGAGGCCAGGTCCGGGCCAGAGACATACGGACGCAGCCTACGTACCAGATAAAGCTGGCGGAAGGCAGCCTTAGCGACTGCCTCCACCTGCCGCTCCAGCCGCAGGTCTGCGTCCAATATGACCCCCAGACTCCGGACCTGCTGAGCTACAGGGGGGCAAACCCCCCCAATCAGGGGGGCCACCACCCCCTTCGCCCTCCCCACCACCATCACCTCCGTCTTATCTGGGTTGAGCTTCAGTCTGCTCCGCCGCATCCAATCCGCCACGGCCTCCAAACATTGGGATAGCACCGAGACAGCAGGGTCTGGGTCGGTAGAAAACGAGAGGTACAGCTGAGTATCATCAGCATACTGGTGACATCGCACCCCGAACCCTCTCACGACCTCCCCCAAGGGCTGCATATAGATGTTAAATAATAATGGAGACAAGATCGATCCCTGCGGAACGCCACACGGTAAGGCGCGGGGGCTCGATGTTTCCTCCCCCAACACCACCCGCTGGCTCCTCCCCGAGAGGAATGAACGGAACCATTCAAGAACAGTCCCGTCCAGACCCCCCCGGTCACGCAGTCGTCTCAACAGCAGCCCATGGTCCACGGTGTCAAAAGCGGCCGAGAGATCGAGCAGGATGAGAAATGTCGAACATCCCGCATCCATCTCCCGGCGGAGGTCGTCCACCAAGGCCACCAACGCCGTCTCGGTGCCATAGCCGGGGCGGAACCCAGATTGAAAAGGGTCAAGGAGCCCGATATTATCTAGATGACCCTGGAGCTGGAGCGCCACTGCCCGCTCAATAACCTTCCCTAAAAAGGGAAGGTTAGAGACAGGTCGGTAGCTGGCGAGCGCGTCTACGTCCAACGATGGTTTTTTCAGCAGGGGGCGCACCACAGCCTCTTTTAAGCAAGGCGACAACCTCCCCTGCCGAAGGGACGCATTCACCACCCTCGCCAGCACCGTCCCCAACGTCTCCCCGGAAGCTTTTATTAACCAGGACGGGCATGGATCTAGTTGACAACACGTGGCCCTCACAGACCCCAGGACATCCACCACATCGGCTGGCGTCACTTCCTGAAACTCACCCCATAAAGATGGACCAGACGGACCCTCCGCCCCCCCGCGCTCTTCCCCTACTGCTATCAACCCAGCGTCGAAATCGGCCTGAATCCGAGCGATCTTGTCTGCGAAGTAGATGACAAACTCCTCACAGCGGGCCCGGGACAAGTCCCCATCCAGGCGGAGGGAGGCCGGACTAACCAGCCCCCGCACCACCCGAAACAGCTCCGCTGGACGCGACTTCGCAGACGCTATGAGGACGGCGAGGAATTCCTTCCTCGCCGTCCTCACAGCCTCCACATAGGACCGCAAATGGGCCCTATGGAGAAGACGATCGGAGACAGACCGAGTCCGACGCCAGCGTCGCTCTAGCCTCCTGCCCACACGCTTCATACACCGCAGCCCCTCAGTAAACCAAGGGGTCCTGCGGTGACGAGACCGAGGCAGAAGGCGCCTCGGAGCCACCCTGTCAATGGCCTCCTCCAGCAAGATGTTCCAATGCCGGACCAGCTCATCCACAGAGTGACCGTCCACATCCAGGGTAAGCTCCCTCAGGACCTCCTGGAACCGCTGGGGTTCCATCAGCCTCCGAGGGCGGACCATCCTAACTGGTCCCTTCCCCTTCTGGAGGGGGCGCGCTAAAAGACCGGCCTGAAGGAGGTAATGGTCCGTCCACGACAAGGGCACCGCTGTCACCTCCCCCACAACCGGACCCCCCGCCTCAAGGCCAGAGCCGAAGATCAGGTCGAGGGTATGTCCCCCCACGTGGGTCGGGCAGATCACCTCCTGGGACAAGTTCATAGTTGCCATGGCGGCCATGAACTCCCGCTCCGCCCCAACAAGGCCGGCATCGGCGTGGACGTTGAAGTCCCCCAGAACCAAAGTCCTGGGGGAGCCCAACACCACCTCCGAGGCCAGCTCCGCTAGAGCGGTAAGGGATGCCGCCGGGCATGAAGGGGCCCGGTACACCAGCAGCACCCCTAGCTTGCCCCCAGCCAAATCGATCACCACGTGCAGAGCCTCTACACCCACAATCTCCGGCACTGGATACCTCCTAACAGGCCAGTCTTCCCTAAAAACAATAGCTACACCCCCTCCCCGGCTGCCCATGCGAGGCTCGTGCTGCACGGCATACCCAGCTGGAACCAGATCCGCCAAAGTTGGACCGGCCAGATCATCCAGCCAGGTCTCCGTGATGCATGCGAGGTCCACGCTCCACGGCCCCATCCATGATTAAATCATGGATAACTGGGGCCTTGTTAACAACGGACCTCGCATTCATCAGCACCAGCCCCCCACATGCAGACCCTGGATCTGGCACCTCCCTCTCCCGTAGTGGGGGGGTGATGACCTCCACCTTCCTCAGGCACCGCGGACCCCTAGGGGCCCGTGCCTTCCCACCCCATGGACCATACCGTCCGTGCCCCATCACGACCCCAATGGCCATGCCCTCCCCTCCGTCCACCCAATCCCGGCCCCGCAGACCCGCTTTCCGTGCTGCTTCCTAATCTCCCTTCGACATTTCCCATATTACATGCCCTTCCCCCTTATATTAAAGTTGCTTTTCCCCCTTCTCCAGTTGTGTGTCATGTTCCTCCGTGTGGCCTGGTCTCGTGCATGCACGCCTTTTGGTGGTTGTGGTACTGTTGCCTGGCAGGGACAGTTATCCAAAGCTCATGGCATATGTGCAGATGCTCTGCCATATCCTTTGGGTGTCCCCCTGGTTTTCCTGGCCTGGGGTGTTTGTGGCCTTTCATCTGACTGTTGTGATTCCTTTCTGTCCCCCACTGGCCTGGTCTCATTCTACCCCTTCCCCCCTGGTCTCTTGGGCTGGGGGTCCACCCTCTTGGCTGCTGTCCTGGTGCTCTGACCCCTCCCTACATTTGCGATGCCCCCCCCGGTCGTCCGTACAAATCCCTTGTTGGTGTGGGGATGCCTGTGGTTTGTTTGTAGCTGGTTGTTGTGGTCTGGGTCTCCCCCACTCCCACCATTTCCTGCCAGCTTGGCTGTTGTGTGGGCTTCTGGTCCTGCCGGCATGCCTGCATGTGTCCGGTTCCTGGCTCCTCGTCTGGGGGCCTTGGGATTCTGTGTGCGGGGCCTTTGCCGGGATGTGTGTGTGTTGGGGTCCCCTGCTGCATCGGGCCTATGCCTCCCTCCCCTGTTCCCCTTCCCACCCCACCCACCCCACTGGGGGCACCCCACCTCCTTGGCCATGCAGCCCTTCCTTGTGTGGTTGTGTTCACGGTTGCGTGTGGGCAGTTTCTGGTTGTGGGGGGTCCGTGGTGCCTGGCTGTCTGGCCCTGTCACAGGGTTGGCTGGGGTCTGCTACTGTGTGTCTTCTGTCATCCCAGCTCCCTCCTACCCCACTCGCACAGGGTCTGACGGTTCATGGGCAGAGCTGCGTGCCACGGCTTCATTTGCCCTTAGTTGGCCATGTTGTTCCGTCGCTGTGCTGGGTGGGGTTTCCCCACCATTCAATGTCTCGGGTGTCCATGTAACTGTCATGGGTGTTTGCTTACTGTTTCCCGGGGTGGGTGTTTGGCCACTGGGTGTGTTCCGGCCCCTCCCCTTCCGGCCCACAACCCACCGCAGTGCCATCCGTATAAATGTCATCTGGCTCGGCACCGCCAGGTGTGCTCACCCACCCATCTCCACCCACCAGGCTGGCAGCAGCATCCATGTAAAAAACGCCATCCTGTCAGGAAACCTTAATGTAGAGCTAACACAAAGTTGTAGCATTAAATTCCTAAGCTGAATTTAGGTATTCATTTCTGAAACAAATATCTGAATTTGATGTGAAGTTTATTTCTTCAGTACTCACCATTTTGTTATGTCATCAGTTTATTTTTGGACACATCTGGATTTGATATTTTTGTAGCACTGGAACAACTTGATGCAAATATCCAATATGATGAATATGGTGTATTTGTCAACAAATTGTATATGAAGCACTATTTGTTTCTGCTTCATTTGTGGATACTAATACTCATTTTTAATGTTTCAGTGTGGTTATTTCATTTTTGTATTTCAGCAACTTCGGTGATATTATTAAGTGCTATTGCTCACAATCTTGTTGCACAACATTTGGGTGAAAATAGGCATACACATATCTCTGCTTTAACACCACTGTAGTACCACTTCAGCATTTCCAATGCATGTTGCAGGACTGCATTGGCACCCTATGCAGCCCTGCAACATGCATAAGAAATGTTAAAAGTGTTAAACCAGAGTTAAGGTGCATGTCTGTTTTCACCCAGTGCTATTGTGCAATAGCACAACAAGACTGTTGAGAGCAATAGGATGGTGCACAACAGCACCATCAAAGTATGCAAAATACTAAACCAGAATAACCAACTATTTGAATATTATATCTCCAGAGTTGGACATTGGACAATGGGTCCTTACAAGTTTTGTGGTTACTTGCATTTGGCCATTTTGGCTATTTCATTTTGGCAATTTCACATCCGCAATAATGCCAAAAATGAAGTAACCAAAATACTAAAATGATCAAACCCAAATATCCCAAATGACTATCCAGTAAGTATATGGATATTTCAGTCCGACTTGAATCAAAGCAGGCAAATTCATCGGATAGGGTGTTTGCTGTAAATGTTTGTTTTGGCTTACTGCCCAACCTGCCCCTTCTGTCCTGTCCCCTCACATCAGAGGAGAAGGAGAATATGGCACAGTGCAATAAGAAGAGTAGGCAGATGAGGAACCCATGCATCACAGAACCTTGATCTCAAACTGGGTGAGTGGGCGCTGACTTCACCATACCATTTGCAGATGGGATCATGATCTTAACTGATATTGGGTACATTTTCCATGTCTTTCTTGTAGCAAACTCACCAGGATATATTTAAGTCTCTAAATGGAGTCACGCAGGCAAGAAGGCAGGGAACCACTATGTAAAGGCTAGCCCTGGGTGCCAACATATTATTCAACACACAACTATGCAAATGTTTCTATGCTTATCATGTCTTTAGTGCAGATGCCTTCTGTTGAATTAAAAATAAAGCCACTTAAGCATAAAACCTCTTTTCTTAACAAAAGTTTATACCCAGAGTTAGCAGCTCTGTAACATTCGAATACAAGCATATATTATTGCAGTTTTCTTTTCCTCTTAGATCATTTAGATACTTGCCATTCCCTGGAGCTCATTTAGTTCGATAAAAATACATGCTATCTAAACACAAGAGACGATAGGCAGCCAATTATGTCTGACAGTAAACCTGTAGAGAAATGTTCTCAAAAGAGTGATTAATCAAAGAACCATGAGTTACTTTGTGGGAATGCCAGTGGTTCTGCAGAAAAAAATTGTTATATTTTGTATCCCTATTAAAGGAAATACTTAGTCTTATCTGTTTGCTCTGAAAATAATTTGATGACACAAAAGCCATTTTCTGCTTTATGACTGGGATGCTTGAGTTTCCAATTCGTATTATTATTTATTTAGACTTCTATCCTGCCCTATCCTGAGGGTTCAGGGTGAGTAACAGCACATAAAAAACAACATATGCAATGAATGTGAAGTCTAGAACATTAAGTTATCTATATATACACAAATAAAAAATATTAAAATTTCTACATGAACCAACCTGCCCAAAGCCCTCTCAAACCTATCCACACAACCTGAATACCTGCCCAAATAAAAAGGTCTTGCATCTCCTCCAAAACATGTTCAACCTTTAGTAACTTTCCAACAGAAGGGAGTTCCAGACTTGTGGAGCAGCCATGGCAAATGTCTCTCTACATGCCTTTGCTGTATTGCACTAGTTGTAGTGATAAAACCAGCAAAAGGTCATTCTTGGCTGACCTGAAAGGATGGAATAGAAATATGAATAAATAAATAAACTGGAGGATTGGGGTGAGGTGTCATCAATATGATATTCAATCTTCTTTCTCAATACCATCTGGTTTACATCCCTTATGGGAAACAGAAGCAAGGGACCAAAATGTCATAGAAAACAGGGAGTTATACAAAACTCCAAGAACATCTCTAATGATATGGACCTTTCATATAAAATAAGCAGCAAGTGATTTTAAAAAAAAAACCAAAAAAACGTCACGCAGTGCAATTGCCATTGGCAATATGAGAAACATGAAAGCTTTGCTGAATGGCCAAAAACCTCTCTAAAGGGTTGTTCCAAACAGGAATAAATGTAACCATTTTTCTGGCCCTGACAAGCTAATTTTGCCGCCCCTGGACAAGCTCCAGACTGGGACATGCATTGTGGGTTGGGGGCAATCCTGCTTCCCACCAAATAGCTGGTTGGCGGCAAGTAGGAGTTCCAGGGATGTTCATAGGCTAGCTTTTTTAAGAATTGCATCAAGAGGTCCATGTGATTCTCGTGGCATCATCGAGCATTGAGAATCCTTGAAACACAGAGATGGCCACTTCTTTGGACAATGGGTGCTTTTAGATTGACAGCAGCCCCTCTTCTGCCCACTTCACCCCCAGGTCGACTGCTTCATGTACAGGCAACCACCAATGTGCAAAGCAAAGCAGACTCTGCCTGGAGAGTGATGCTCTCGAAGATCCCAGAGCATGCCACACAGTGCGGACCAGCCAAGCCAGGAGCAACACATGAAAGTGGAGCTGCTGTCCGTCTCTGGACGGACCCACACTTCAGCTCCATGCCTGGCCAGATGGCCATTGCTTTACAGGTTTATAAAATTGAGATCCTTTATCAAATATTTCTGAAATTTGACAGAGAATCCTGAAGAGGTGAGATACTATCCTGACAAATTTCATGTAAACTAGCTGGAATACAAAAGTTGTTACAGCCAGAAATGCATTTAAATGTAAATTGCTTATATAACGTCAGGACCCTTTATCCAATCTTTCTGAAATTTGGCAGAGATAGTAACCTTTGGAAGGGGTACAATGTGGTTATGTTTTTTATAAATTGGATTGAAGACAAAGACGTTATAACCAGATATGTATATTTAGCTTTTCTTAAAATCACAAAATTCAATTCCTTATCAAATTGGATCCTTTTATCCAAACGTTCTAACATTCAGCAGGAATAATGTCTTCTGTTTGGGGTACAGTGTCTCCATGCTTCATCCAAATTTAATAAAAAACAAAACGGGTATACCCAAAATTTGTTTTTCAGTATTTTTCTATCATGTTTCAATATCATAATAATGAAACCAAATTCTTTCGTTATTGTTTTCTTTCATTTTCATTCAATATCAAAAATGAAAGATCCCTCTTTCATTTTCATTATTCTAACAACAAAAACAAAAAGCACCCCCTTCCCCCTGGTTTACAGAGGACCTGCGAAGGTGGAAGCAGACGGGTAGGTGGTTAAAGCGCAGGGGGCACTCAAATCATACTGAAGCTGACCAATTGTGACATAGATAGTTTTTGAAGGATTATGCTGTGGCTGTGATGGCGGCAAAGAAAGCTTTTGTCTCCGCCATCATAGCATCAGAGACGTCTTATCCAGTGGAGCTGTTGTGAATTGTGAGGGTCCTGGTTAACCCAGTCTGTCTCCACCAATAAATGGAGTCTTCTCTTTCCCACTGTGATATTTTTATTACTTTGCAGACAAAGTAATAAAACACAGTTGCTCATATTCAACTGCAGAGTCAGAGTTTAGGGTTATGAAAGCTCAGTCTAGTCCTGTTTACCTGGATCAGGTTCAATTGGTATCATCCATCAATGCAAGAAAGGTGTTTGGGGTGATGAGATCAACCAGTTGTGAATTGGATCCTTGCCCATCCTGGCTGGTGAAAGCCAGCTGGGAGATGTTGGAGTTGTTGCTGGCTGGGGTTGTCAATGCCTCCCTTTAGAAGGGGTTGGTGTCTGACATCCCTAAAATTGTGATGGTCCAGACCCTGCTTAGAAATCATTTCTGGATGCTGATGCCCCAGTCAGATATTGGCCTTTTTCTATCCTTCACTTTTTAGGGAAGATTATTGAACAGGTGGTTGCCTGACAGTTCCAGGCACATCTCGATGTTGTCTGATTCCTGGACCTGTTTACATCGGGGTTTTTTTCCTGGGTATGGCATGGAGACTGCACTTGTGGCTTTGGTCGATGACCTGCACCTGGAGAAGAACAAAGGGAATTCTACCTTGTTGATCATGTTAAATCTTTCTGCAGCCTTTCATATAGTTGATCATGAGGTGTTATCAACATGACTTCAGGAACTGGCAGGGGTGCATGGGGCCGCTCTTGAATGGTTCTGCTCTTTCCTGTTGAGGAGGTCCCAGAGGACCTCCCTGATTGCTTGTCATCTCCTCGGGTCTTCCCTGTGGTGTCCTGTAGGGTTCTATTCTGTCTCCCATCTAGTTCAATGTGTATCTGAGGCTGCTGGGTGAGATCATTCAGAGGTTTGTGGTGAAGTGTCATCAATATGTAGATGACACTCAGCTTTACCTTTCTTTCTCATCTGACCCAGGTCTCGCAGTACTAGTGCTTACCGGATGCCTGGCTTCTGTTGGGGACTGGATGAGGGCAAGCAGATTGAAGCTGAATCCTGAACAGACTGAAGCGATGATTGTTGGCCAGTTCGGTGACTTGGAGGGGATTGGAACACCTGTCATTGATGTGGAATGGCCCCCTCTGGTTCACAGACTTTGTTTGCTTTCAGATCCCTCGCTGTACATGGATTTTCAGGTGGTGCCAGTGTCCAGGAGTAACTTTCCAGCAACTCCACATGGTGAGGAGACTGAAAATTTTCTTTCTTATTCAGATTTGGCCACTTTCATCCATGCTTTCATCACCTCGAGGATAGATTACTGCAATGCACTCTATGTGGGGCTGCCTCTGATGATTGTTCAGAAGCTGCAGCTGGTGCAGAATTCGGGGACTAGGCTCCTTTCAAGGACAAGTTGCCGGGAGCCCATCATACCAGTGCTCTGAAGTCTGCACTGGCTGCCTATAACTTTCTGGGCACAAGTCAAGGTTCTGTTTTTCATGTTTAAAGTCCTAAACAGTCTGGGTCCCACATATCTGAAAGACTGCCTGTCCTACCATGTTCCTTTGAAGTCCCTACAGTCATCTGGGGGCACCCTCCTGCAAGTTCTGTCTGCTACCTTTGTCTGTGGGGTAGGAGTACATGGGAGGGCATTCTTGGTTGCTTCCCCCATTTTGTGGAACTCCCTTTCCTGGGAGATTCATTTGAGCCTCTTCCAGAGATGGTGAAAAACGTTTTTATTTGGAAGAGCTTTCAGAAGGCAGGGATAAATAGGGCTTGGGTGGGTTTGGGGGTCAGGCTTTGGGGTGGGTGGAAGTTTGAGAGGAAAGATGTGTTCTTTTATTGTTTGCATTTTATTGCTTTTTAATGGATTGTGAGCTATCCTGAGCCTTGCAGGAAGGGCGACATATAAATTCAAATAAAAAACCGCTTTGAAAATTAGTACAAGCTCCACAGTACATGAGAGTTGGTGAGTGGGGCACTTGAGGGGTGTGCCAAGAATGGGAGAAGGTAAGGGATGGTGCAGATTATTGCTAAATACCGCTGATCTATCTCCTATCATGCATGCCCTTTTCTAGGCTTTCTTCCCTGGAGTTCATTCTCTCTGTGTTTGAGGGTAGGGTCTGATCCATGGGCCAGATCCAGGAACTGGAAATAGAGATGAAATGATAATGAATTCATTACCCATAAGTAATACCTGCAGTTTTGGGAAGCCCTTTTAGTACCTGATCTATACTTGCAATGGGAAAAGAGTACTCACAAGGGCTGTAGCGATACTGGTGATTCCCATTCCACAATTCCATTCCACTGGAATGGTAGCAGCCTCCTCTTTCTGGCGGTTTTTCACTGTTGCCACATTGCTTGCCATGCAGTAATGGCTCATGTGATTTTCTGCGCCTGCTGCCATGCCCTGTGATTTACCGCAGCTGATCTCGTTTACTGCCATATTTCCTGCTGGAGTGGTAAATGAAACCATATTTCCAGTGGAATACTCAAACAGCAGTAAAACTGCTGCCATGCAAAATCAATGCCATGTGTGGCCATTCTCCTGTCCCTGTCTGGTCTGTCTGGATTTCCAGGAAATTTCATAGCTTGAAATTCAAGCTATGAATTTTCAGGAGCTACCGCTGCCTGAAAATTTCTCACAGAATACCTACTTCAAATCTAATAGTGCAGCTTTGCTATTGGGCCAGATGTAAACTTGAAATTACAGAACCCAGGAGGCCCGCTGTGGCTAGGCAGAGGCAAACACATGTTCACCAACCCTATGGACCCCCCCCCCAGGTTTCAGGATAATGTAATTGCAAATCCTTCCCTGATCAGGAACCCTAAAAGTCCCCTCAGGGAACTTGAGAGAGAGTATAGTCTAGCGGATAAGGTGTTGGACTTAGACTTACAGGGGAGGCAAATAAAAGTTGGTGCAACAACAGATATTCCCAACTGCTTTGTTTTCATCTCTCTTATATTTTGGATCAATATGGCAACCACACACCCTCTCTAGATCATAATGGAGATAGTGAGTTTTATAAAGTAGGAGAACACAATAGGCAAAACCACATCATCATTATAAGAGGTTAGAGCACTACACTTCCTGGGCACTTAATGCTATGGTCACATTGAGCCGAGAACTTCCTACTTCCAACCCAGAACTGATACTACTCCATTAGGAATGACTTTCCAGCCTTCAAATCCATTCACCAAACCTACTTCTTTCAACAGGCTTTCCCTTTTTCATCACCCCAATAGATTCTTTGAGTAAAAACAGGTGCGATTGTGACCTGATGTGGCCCACTTTGACCTGCTGTAGCCTGGGACCCACCTACACGTGTCTGTAGGCACCGCCAGATGTTGGCCTGAGATTGCCCTGGGTCATGTTGGTGGCTAGCCCAGGCTGTGACCACATCAAATCTCCGAGGTCACAAACTGGACTATGGCTTCCCCAACTGCACCAAAGCAGGCCACAGTGGGCTAGCACATCTGTTCCCGTGCGGCCTACATTGAGTGTTTGAATTTGAACCATCAAGTGTAAGGTTTTTTCTATCTTTTCAGACCATAGTTTTCTTTTAGAGCCTTTCTCATAGGCAGGGCCCCGATTCTTCTGCAATTTTTTCCCCAAAATTCTGCGACCAAAAATTGAAAATTCTGTAACCCAAAATTCTGGGACCCAATAAAGTTACAAAACAAGTTTAGTAAAATTAAAACTGTCAGATGGTGATCCATTTCCTTGTACCAATGAATAAAAAATCTGCTTATAATTTTTTCTGTGTACGGGTATTTCAAATATCAGGCAAACCCCTTCCCCCAACCCATGGCAAAGCAGAGGGCACAGCTCCTAACCCACTCCCTAAAACACATGGCAAAGCAGAGGGCACAGCTCCTAACCCACCCCCTAAAACACATGGCAAAGCAGAGGGCACAGCAGGCAACCCCCCCCCCCAACCACATGGCAATGCAGAGGGCACAGTGGGAATCCCCAATCCAGAAGCCCCCCCCCCACTTACCTTATGGCTGGAGAAGGCAGCAGAAGTGACTTAGGAGCAGCAGCGGCGGCGGCTGCTGCTCCGGTGCGCTCGTCCCCATCCAGCTCCTGGCCTCTTCCTGGTCCCTCCCAACAGGGCCTCTCAGGGCAATGCAGCTGGATGATGTCATCAGGCTGCAATGCTCTGGGAGACCCTGTTGGGAGGGGCCAGGAAGAGGCCATGAGCTGGATGGGGACGAGCGCACTGAAGCAGCTGCTGCCGCCAACGCTGATAAGTTAATAAATTTTCTAAACGGGGGAGGGGGGAGCCAAGTCCTGGAGGCTGGGGAGGGGAAGCCCCGAGAGTTGTTTCATTCCCCTCCCACTGTGGAATCTCCTGCCCCGCGTCTCCCCAGCACAGGCTACACATTCTGTGCTGGGGTAAGCAGGGCAGGAGATTCCGTGGGGGGAGGGGAATTCTGTGGGAAATCTGCGAATCGCAGACCCACATTTCCCTCTGGGCCCTGCTCATAAATCAGCTTTGTTCCAAACTTCATATTCAGGGAATATCACTTGCAAAGAACCCTGCATGTTATGTCACCTCTGATAAATTAAAAAATGCATTTGCCCGATGTTTGCAACACTGTTGTCTGTTTAGAGACTCCAAATTGACCAATTTCTATGTTCTGTCTCCTGTTAGAAGAAGTGTTAATGCCCGATTCTTATGCCGTAGAAACAAGTAGGCAGTTCTCATAGTTACAAAGGAATTACTGGAAAATATAATGCTTAAAACGATTACTGTTAAATTTCAGCATTATGCATGCACAGCATTGGGTCTCAGTAAGGAAGAAAGGGAGTTGAAAATGTGGAAGTAAATTCTACTGTGCCTTTTCAATATGCACTTCATATCTTTTTTTTAATATATCAGTAGTTACCACCATTTGTGACCTTGAAAAATCACAAGGAACAGACGGTGGTAAGCGCTACCATGGTTCGGGGCAAAGTGTGGTAAGACGCATCGTCATGTCTGTTCTGGGTACTGGCCTATCCCGGGGTGGGGTGCTGGAAATTATCCCAGATTGGGTCTAAGCATGGTAGCGTCAATTCTGAAAATATTCAATATTGACCACTTTGGGGGCAACACAATAAAGAGTATTGTTTCAAGTTGAAAGTTTTGCTATTTATTTCTTCAAAATTACATTTAATATTATTAATAACAAAAGGTACAAATGATTATGGAACATATTTAAGTAAAATAAAATGCTTCAACTCAAATTTGAAGTCAAGTCTGACATTTATTCATCTTGTTAGTTATGACTGCCATTTTTGAAGATGGCAGCCAAATGCCAAAATTAGAAAAGTGACCCCCAGGCTAACAGGTTTAAGGTCAGAATTCATTTTCAGTTCCATAAGTAACACAATATTTTCTATTATGTAAATATTCAGATTGCACTCAATGTCTGAATAATATTTGACCAAAATAGATATTCACATATTCACTTAGGATATTTTGTTTACTTTGATATTTCAGCTAGAAACAATAGAGTTGAAATACATGGTGGTAAAAAAAAAAACTAAAATGTGCTGCTGCCTCAGCAGCTGCATATCCCAGTTAATTAATTTATTTATTTATTTATTTATTTAATAAATTTGTACCCTGCCCCTCCTGCAACGCAGCCCGGGGTGGCTTCCAACAAGTAAAATACAATAAAAACAATTTAAAACATTCCATAACAATAATATTAAATATTAAAACAGGGCTATATATCATCAATAATATATAATAAATAACACATCAGATGGGGGAGCTAAAAAACCCTCACCCTACCCTCCCACCCTCCCCAAAGGCCTGGGCAAACAACCGGGTTTTGCAACTTCACCAAAATGTCAACAGGCTAGGGGCCAGGCAAGCTTCCTCCAGAAGGGAGTTCCAAAGGTGCGGCCCAGCAACCAAGAATGCCCTCTCCATTGTGGCCTCCCGCTTAACACTGGGGACCTCCAAGAAGGCACCCCGGCAGACCGAAGGAGCCACTCTGGGGAGCGGAGGGCGAGGCGGTCCCTGAGGTATGAGGAGCCCAGACCGTATAGGGCTTTATAGATCAACACCAACACCTTGAACCTGGCTCGGCACGCTATCAGCAACCAGTGCAGAGCTCGGAGCACAGGTGTAATATGCTCCCGATGGCCTGTCCCCGTAAGGAGATGAGCTGCCGCATTCTGCACTAGCTGCAGCCTCCGGACCAGGAACAAAGGAAGCCCCACGTAGAGCGCGTTACAGTAGTCTAGCCTCGAGGTGATGAAGGCATGGATGAGGGAGGCCAGGTCCTGGACGGAGACGTAAGGACGCAGCCTATGTACCAGATACAGCTGGCAGAAGGAAGCCTTAGCGACTGCCTCCACCTGCTGCTCCAGGCGGAGGTCTGCGTCCAGTATCATCCCCAGGCTCCAAACCTGCTGAGCTATAGGAGGGCGAACCCCCCCCAACCAGGGGGGCCACTACCTCCTTCGCTCTCCCCACCAGCATCACCTCTGTCTTATCGGGGTTGAGTTTCAGTCTACTCAGCTGCATCCATTCCGCCACAACCTCCAAACATTGGGATAACAACGAGACAGCAGGGTCTGGGTCAGTTGAAAAAGAGAGGTACAGCTGAGTATCATCAGCATACTGGTGACACCGCACCCCAAACCCTCTCACGACCTCCCCCAAGGGCTGCATATATACATTAAATAATAACGGAGACACGATAGAACCCTGCGGAATGCCACATGATAAAGTGCGGGGTCACGATGTCTCCTCCCCCAGCACCACCCACTGGCTCCTCCCCGAGAGGAATGAACGGAACCATTCAAGAACAGTCCCGTCCAGACCCCCCAGGTCACTCAGCCGCCTCAATAACAGCCCATGGTCCATGGTATCAAAAGCGGTCGAGAGATCTAGCAGGATAAGAAATGTTGAACATCCTGCATCCATCTCCCGGCGGAGGTTGTCTACCAAGGCCACCAACGCCGTCTCAGTTCCATAGACGGGGCGGAACCCAGATTGAGTCTGGGCCGTGTTAAGGAATGGGAGGAGGGAGGAGAGCCCCTGTCTGGGTCAGGTCAGAGAACAGAATACACATTCCTGCGGCCTGACCTGGTAGTAGAGGGTGGAAGCGGAGCGACACATGACCAGCTGTCTCCGCCTCCCTGCCATGATGTGCAGCTGCCATGGCAACCCCCCACGCCAGGCAGAGGTAGCTCTAAAACAGACACACCTGCCCAGTTCAGTCTGCTCTGGCCCGCCAAGGCAGCCCTTGGGCCCAGACAGCTCCTGTGCCCAGACTCCTTCCAGGCCCTTGTTTCTGGCCAAGCCACCTACCCCACTGGGATCAGCACCGGGTCTGCATCTGGCAGGCCCAGAACAGATGTGTATAAGGCTCTCAGTCAATCAGTAGGCTGGTCACTCTCCTGAAGCCCTGGGATCTGAAATATAATTCATACCTGGAAAGGCTGATAGAGTTGTACATGCTTAGCCTAGAGAAAAGAAGATAAAGCGGGCGCATCAACTGGGTTCTGAAATAGTCTTCATCCTCTGTTACAGTGATAGGAATGTGAAAACAGAGCATAACCAGGATTTCCTTAATGAGATGAGGTACAACCCTGACACTAGTGCTGAAATTAGTATTTGAAATTACTAGTATTTGAAATTACTTGTAATTTGACAAGTAGTCCAGTTTTCAACTTGGTTTAACAAGTATTGAGTAACCAAGGAATCGGCGCGGTACCTGGTCTAGTACTAGGTACTCGGTAAATCCTTAAATAAGCAAAATATGGGGCTTTTCCTGTCCCTATACAACGGGACTCAGTACTCAGAAAATACTCAGTACTCCGTTTTATATTACCGAGTATTTTACCAAGAACAGAATATCTAGTATTCAGCCACATTACTGAGGAATGTGCACCTGAACACTGTGAGCCAATCCTCAGAAACACTCGCAAATAAAATTGTTACTATTTGTAACCTCTCTCTTGGTCATGCCTACCACCACTGAACCCAAGCCTCCCCTCTTCACATCTTCTAGGCACAGGAGAGAAAGATGAAGGACCAGGAGACAGGGAATGGGTTCTGCAAGCAGACACAGTGTTTCCTGGCAGCTCTATCCCCTCCCTCCCTCTCTTCCTGGGTGAAAGAGCACAGGTGAGCCTCAAAGCACTGTCTCCCACTTATGCTTTTTAGTGCCTACTTTCTGGTCCCCTACCCACCACCTTTCCCGGTTGTAAACAGCTCTCCAAGATATGGGGAAGTGAAAAACAAGTAACCTCTGCTCTTGAGGGGGGAGGATGATAGGCTTCTAGCACACCGACCCTCAGCTGCATCCTAAGTAAGGTTTTGGGTTTTTTTTGTTAATAAATCCACAATATCACTGGGATTGGCTTTAAACTAAGACTTTAATCTCAGCTGGTAGGTATAAATTAGCTTACTGCTGTTCAAGTCCAGGAAGGATGCCAATTGTATCCAAGTTCAGAAGCTGGACTTAAATGCTCAGAAAAGCAAATATTCTCTTATGACTGAAGGTAAAATGTCAGAATAATTATGAGAACACCACACATTGGCATGCAGACAAAGAATTATGATTACATGCCCTCTCTAAAGATGAAGTTGGGGGACTCAGGGAGTCACACAAAGTACATTCTCCATAGTAAGTTTTCAGACCCTTTAATCAAACATAATCATTCAACATTCATAAACAAGGGACTGGTCTTCTAAATGAGGCTATGTTTGGTGTGTGAGTATCCAAGAATATGGGTGTGAGTGTCATTGTGTGCTTTTACAAAGATCACACCCACATGGCTGATCTGCCTCAAACTCGTTTAAAGGAAGCCTGAGAGGTGTGCAGGCAGATCAGAGGTGGAGCAGGTGTCACCTGGTCTGCTCCAACCTGGGGCACCAGCCAGAGGCAGAGCAGCAGTCTGTCTACTTGGTGGATGGCTGCTACTGCTCCGCATTTGACCAGGGGTTGCCCCAGGTAATGCCGCAGAGCTGTGGGAGGCAGCCTAGAGCAGCAACCAATCCACCTACGGCTCTCTGGGGTGTGTGGATGGACTGTAGGCCATGGAAGTACCAGGTTCATTTTAAAAGGACCCAGGCACGGCTGCAAGTGGGCAAAGGTGTGGGTGCACCCTCAGACTTGCTCCAGGGTTAAGTACCCCTGCATCCAACAAAAGACATTTTGTGTGTGTGCACACATGTTAACATAGGTCCAGATCCAGACCCCACAAGTCTGGGCAGTTCAAAAATTCATACTACTATGACCCCTATGTTAGGATATAGCAAAGAAGAAATTCCAAAATGTCCAGACTGGCTGAAGAGACTTACTACAAACCCTACAAGATTTGCCTATTAGCACCAGCTAAAGCTGAAACAGATACCTGATTTGGTACCCATGGGCAATAACCACTTCGGGTACCCTTAAATACTGACAACAAATACCAAAATACAAAAAAATAATTAAAAAATCCCTCAAATAAAAAAAAATCTAGGACAAATTGTCCTGGATTTTACCCAGATTTTTCAGTATTTTGGTTATTTATACATTGGTATTTTGGTAATTGTTTGTTTGTATTTTGGTTTCCGGGTATCAAAACTGTTTGGGTACCGAAAAAATACCCAAAATATTTGGTTACATTTGGGTACCATAAATTTGATGGGTATACCCTTTTTGTGGGTACTCATTTCAGCTCTCACACCAGCCCCACCCAGAAAAAGGAAGAAGCTCCAAAGACCAGAAGCTGTTCAACACAGCTTAATTGTGGTCATCAGCTGTTGATGCAATAGCATCATTGTGCATCATATTCTTGTGCTGCAGAATCATTGTGCAATATATCACTGTGCTACACTGAAAATACCAATAACGAGATACTAATCTACTGAAGTAACAGAAATACTGAAGCAAACTAAACGAAGTAGCCAAAAAGACAGAAGAAAATAGCACCTCCTGCTCCATTTCTGACTGACTTGGTTGGAAATTGAGTTCGATACAAGAATTTGTTTCAGCTTTATCTCAAAAAGAGAGTCATCAGGGGAACATAAGAAGTTCCATACTGGATCAGACCAATGGTCCATTGAACCCAGCATCCTGTCCACAAAAGTGGCCATTCTTGGTTGCATCAGAGAAGTATTTTACAGGTCACAATGGGGTGATCCATTTCCTGGTGTTCTCTCCCAGTTCCCAACAGTCAGAGGTTACATCCACCAACCTACTTGCCTAAGCTGCTGCAAACAGTAGGGGGCCCTTGACTTATCATCCCCCCTCTCAGTGGAGAGAGAGGGGGTGGGGCCAGGGACTCCTCCCATGCCCAGCAGCCTCAAGAGTGGTGTGTCACCTGGTGGCACTGCTGGTGCACGTCCCAGGGCCCTTTGGCGGGGACCAGGCAGCTGGGGTGTGTGTCTGTGTCTGGATTGGATTTGGTAACAGGGTAGGTGTTTAAAGGTGGTCGTGCATTGGTAGTGTGGTTATTGTGGTGGGAGGGTTTGGGGGACATGTTTTTTTGGGGGTGATATGGGAAAGGTGAAGGGATGGTATTACAATATTATTGGGGAGGGTGGGGTAGTTACTGGAGGTTATTTTTATTGTGAAGATTGTGTGAGGGGAGTTTGGGAATACTGGTATTGGGGTTGATATTCTCACTGGAGGCTGGCAGTGGGATACTCAGTCACCTGGGCCATGGGAACCACCAAGATCAGGGAGGATGGTGATGGGTATGTGGGTGGGCTTGCCTGCCCCCTAGTGAGAGGGGAGGGTATACTAAGCTGTAGGAGGGAGTGCCCCCCTATGAGAGGCAAGGGGAAGGGATTTGAGAGGAGGGAGGGTATTCTCCTTCACTGCCCTGGTGGAGAAGTCACCAAGGGTGAGAGGTGAGCTGGGGGGCCCTGCTGGGGGGGGCATGACCATAGGGGTTGTTATGGGATGTAGGAACTATGGCCCTTGGGGTAGGTGTTCTGAGCTGAGGGACAGATTTCTGGTGCCGGTCCCTCTCTCATTTTGCAATGGGTCAGGTGGTCAAGTGGATGAGGCATCTGGGACCTCTGGCCTTTTGCTGATCCTGTTAAATGAGAGGTCGGTGACCGATAAGTCATCTGTCATCCGGGACTTCATCCTGAGTGAGGCTGCCAACTTCATTTGCATTACAGAGACCTGGCTGGACACTGAGTCAGGGCCAAACTTGGCTGACCTTGCTCCAGCTGGTACTCTGTTCAGCATGAGCCTAGGCTGGAATGACGGGAATGAGGGGTGTAGCTATTGTTTTCCAGGGGAGCTTGCCTTTTAAGAGGTTTTTGGTGCAGACCAAGCCTGGGATAGAGTGCTTCTATCTCATGGTTGATTTGGCCAAGGACAGAGTAGGGACTCTGGCCCAGGACAGATTTGGGATTCTGCTGGTGTACCATGTACCCCACTGCCCAGCAAGAGCCGTAACTGCTCTAGTCTCATTTGTCTCAGGGTTAATCTTGCAATCCCTGAGGCTTATTGTCCTGAGGGATTTCAACATCCACACTGAGACCAGGTTGCATGGTGCGGAGCAGGAGTTCATGGCTGCCATGGCAATCATGAGCCTGTCTGAGGTGATACTCATGAAGGGGGGGCATCCTCTGAACTTGTTCTGCACTAATCTTGCAAGGGGCTGATGGTTTGCAGTGTTTTTAGTTTGCCCTTTTCATGATCAGACCATTAACTCCTGCGGGCCTCTCTCAGGATGCCTGTCTGACCATAGGGGTGTGGGACCAGGATGGACCGCCCTTAGAGACTGATAGACCCTATTGGGTTTCAGGCAGCTCTGGGGGAGTTACCAGTTGACCTTGATGGATGCTCCATTGATGCCTTTTTGACCTTCTGGGATGACTTGTTGGCTGGGGCTATTGATTGAGTAGCTCCAAGGCATCCGCTCCTGGCGTTTTGTCACTGGAGGTTCCCGTGTTTCACGGAGGACCTCAGGTGACTGAAGCATGAGGGGGAGATGGTTGGTGCGGCAGTGGCATCGGACTCATGCTGAAGATGATTGGTTACAACATAGGCTGTTTTTGATTATTACGTTGTGGCTGTGTGGGCAGCAAAGAAGCACTTCTTTGCTGCCATCATAACATCTGCGAAGTCACATACAGCGGTCAGTGGAGCTTTTCCAGACATTGAGCAGTTTGGTCAGTCCAGCCTGTCTACACCTGGATATGGCATTTTCCACGGGCCAGTGGGATATGTTTGTGACGTACTTCATGGATAAAATCACTCGCATTGAACACAGCTTCAGCTGTGCATTTGGGACAGTGTCGGATCCAAAGGTTAGGAATGCACTGTCTGGTCCGTGTTTATGGAATAAGTTTGAATTGGTGATACCTGCTGATGCAGGGGATGTGCTTGGATCTATTCGGGCCACGAGTGTGAACTTGATGCTTGCCCGTCCTGCCTGGTTAAGGCCAGCTGGGAGACAGCTGGGCCATTGCTGGCCAGGGTTATCAGCGCTTCTCTTGGTGAAAGAAGGCTACCTGAGTTGCTTAAGGCAATGGTTGTCTGGCCACTCCTTAATAAACCATCTTTGGATGTTGATTCCCTGGCAAGCTATTGGCCTGTCTCTAACCTGCCCTTTTTAGGGAAAGTTATAGGGATGTGAGAACAGAACGCAGTTCGGATGTCCGGCCGTTCAGTCGTTCGGTTCGGGATCCAAGTTCGGGTTCGGTCATTCAGTACGTGAACCGAGTTCGGGTTCAGTCGTTCGGTTCGGCGGAGTTCAGTTCAGCTGAATATTTGGAAATCGGTATCGATATCTATTTTGAAGATTTTTTTTCAGTATTGGTATCATTTGACCCTGAGACGCTAATAAGTTTGTTATTTTTATGTCTTGTTATATTGTTAATATTTGTTTTTTAAAAAGTTATTATAAAAGTTATATCTGTTACCAGCTGAGTTTGTCCTGTCCAGTCTTTTACCCCACTGTGCAGCAGACTGGCCTCTCCTACTTCCCTTCTCGATCTCTTCCAACCCAAAGAATGCACACAAAGATTATATATATATATATATATATATATATATATATATATATATATATATATATATATATTCAATTTGTTAATCTAATATTATATATATCTACACTAAATCTAACTGCTTTTAACTATTCTAAAACCTATGGAACTAAATGGAATACCTAATAACTACAAAGGCCTAGTCCTACAAACACACTATAAATTAAAACTAAATTGCTAAACCCTATCTCCTGTCTCTTATACACATCTAGATGTGTATAAGAGACGCACGTTGCGCCGCGTGACCCCGCCCCCTCCCAGATTCCCCACCGGGATCCCCCCGGCACGACTGTTGCGGCGTGACGGGGTGACCCCGGCGGGGAATGAATAGGGTGATTTTGGTACAGGGCCAACGGGCCCCGTTACATCTGAAATCACCCTTAGTCACTCAGTTTCCTTCTAAGTTTCCATGTCAGTCACTCAGGTATGGCCCACCCAGCCCCACGAGTGCACTGTGTTAGTATTTGAGTGTGTGTGCTAGGGATGGGCGAACAGAACTGAGTTCGGAAATTCGGTTCGGAAGTTCGGTTCAGTCGACCGAACTGGTCGAGTTTGGTCTGAACTCCGAACTTTCGAACCACATTCGCCCATCCCTAGTGTGTGCTGTGTAGGACTGAGGAGGGAATGAGGAGGGAGAGAGTCAGTGACTCGGTGTCTGCTCCCCTAGGCAAGGGGAGAACTTCAAGGCTTCATCCACAGCAGCCTCCTCCCCCCCCCACATAGATCTTGGGAGCTGCCCACCAGGAGGAACTGCACCCCCACTTCCAGTGATCCGTAAGCGCTCCTAAGCAGGGTGGCTAGAGATTCCCTGATTTTCTCCACTCTGCAAGGCAACTCCTGTTTCTACTGAGCCAGCGGCTTCACCGCCTGATAAGGGATTCCCCCAGGTCTGGGCTCTGTCAGGATTTCAATGTACCCCTTCAGTAGGGGTGTGTGTGTGTGTGTGTGTGTGTGTGTGTGTGTGTGTGTGTGTGTGTGTGTACTAGTTATGGTACTAGTTCTCATAACTAGTACCATAACTCAAGGAATAGCAAGTGTTTGCTAGCTTCACTCATCTGATTCACACAAAGGGTGAAAACAGACATGCACTTTAACTCTGCATTAATGTTTCTTAGGCATGTTGCAGGGCGGCATATGGTGCCAATACAGCCCTGCAACATGCCTAAGAAATGTTAACGCAGAGTTAAAGCAGAGTTATATGCATGAATGTTTTCACTCAAAGAGGCGAGCTCTGCACCTACTGGCAGCTTTGCTACTTAATTTCATTGTGGACCCAATCCTGTTCCCAGAAATAACCACTACAGTATGTACCTTTCATT
>QEPC01000715.1:2584719-2596412 GCA_003113815.1 Sphenodon punctatus
TAATCTAAATAAATGATACTAGGGAGGTAAATGTGTGGGATGGGTGAAATAGGAGGAGGATGGCAATGGATTAGGAACACAAACTGCTAGGAGAGGGAGACTTCTGAAAATGCCTGCTGTCAGGAACAGTGGCTAGCTCTGAAGGTGTTGGAAGGGGGGAAGGCAATGATTTTTGTTACTTGCTGCACCCACCTTACCACAAGCCCCATTGGCTCTATGCAGCCTAGTCCCATCCCCCATGTCCAATCACAGACTGCAAAGCCAGTGGTCTGAGGAGAAAAAGGATGGTGATTGGGCAGGCTGGCTGCTACTCCAAGCGTCTCCACCCCTGGTGCCGGGAAGTCTGCTCCTCAGCTTCCTCCCCCTTTCTGGGCCTTCCAGTCACATTTTTCCTGCCCAAACTCATCCGAACTCACCCGAACACAGCCGAACTGTTCAGTCATTTTCTATTTCGGATGGAATTCGATCCGTTCGGGTTCAGTTCGGAAGTTCAGTTTGGTCGTCCGAACAGATGGAGTTCGGTCTGAACCATGTTCACACATCCCTAGAAAGTTATTGAACAGAAGGTGGCCAGTTGCAGGTGCATTGAGACCGCATCGGTTTTCTGGATCCCTCACAGTCAGGCTTTTGTCCAGGTTATGGCACTGAGACTGTGCTTGTGACCTTGGTTGATGACCTACTAGTGGAACTGGACAGGGGGCATTTGACCTTACTAGTTTTACTTGATCTGTCGGTGGCTTTTGATACTGCGAACCATGAGGTGTTGGTGACCCACCTGTGGGACCTCACCAGGGTGGGTGGGATGGGATTACAGTGGTTCTGTTCATTCCTGGCTGATCGATCTCAGCGAATAGTCCTGGGGGAATTATACTTCTTCCCCCAGGGGTCTCCCGTGTGGGGTCCCACAGGGTTCCATTCTGTTCCCCCTCTCATTCAATGTGTATATGCAGCCGTGGGAGGAGGTTGTGCGTTGGTAGGGGATACGTTGTAATCAGTATGCTGATGATACTCAGCTGTACCTCTCCTTTTCATCAGACCCAGGTCCAAAAGTCTCAGTGTTTTCCCAGTGTTCGGCGGTTGTGGAGAACTGGATGAGGATTAGAAGATTGAAGTTGAATCCTGACCAGGCAGAGGTGATGCTCGGTGGTGGGATCAGTGATCTGGGTGAGCGGGGTTCTCCCATCATTGATGGTTTTGCACCTGTTTTTTTCATCTTCCATTTGGAGCCTCAGGGTGTTCCGGGGTCCACAGCTGCACATGAATGTCCTGCGTCGGATGTGGTCAAAGTGCTTTTTTGCCTATTATGTCTGGTGCAAGGGCTCCGTCTGTATGTCTCAGACTCCAATATCACCACCATCATCCATGCGTTTGTCAACCATTCTGAGCATGCACAGAGTGTTGCTTTTTTTAAAAAAATTGAGAATCTCTCGACAATAATATTGAGAATGGATGAGTCTTAACTCATTCTTAATCTCAAAAATCTCATTGAGAGACCCATTCTCGATGAGTTTTGTGAGATTAGCAGGATCGAGTTTTAGTCCTAGTTTAAATTTGCTGTCAGTTAGTTTCATGGAGTGGCCCCCAGTTCTAATACTATTTGAGAGGACACATAACTCTGTATTTACTCATTTCACCCCACTCATGATTTTATAAGCTTCTATCATATCCCCTCTATCATCTCTTCTCTAAGCTGAAGAGCTATAACCTACTCTTGATCATTTTTGTTGCCCTTCTCTGTACCTTTTCGAGTTCTACTATATCTTTTTTGATATGGGGCAACCAGAACTATACACAATATTCAGAGTACAGTCACACCATAGATTTATATAGGAGCAATATATTTTATTTTATTATCTGTCCCTTTCTGAATAATTCCTAACACTGTTTGCCTTTTTGACCGACATCGCACACTGAGCTGAAGATTTCAATGAATTCTCCACAATGACTTCAAGATTCTTTTCCCGAGTGGTAACCCTAATTGAGACCTCAACCTAATGATAGGCTCAACCCCAAACCTCTGTGCACACATGCGGTCCGTGAGGGGGTTGCATCGCACGGGGTTTGGGATCTAACCCATTGTGTAAGCATAGTTTGGACTATTTCCCCCTATTTGCATCACTTTGCACTTATCAGCATTTATTTCATCTGCCATTTAGTTGCCCAGTCTCTGAGTTTTGCAAGATATACCTGTAATTCCTCACAGTCCAACCTGGTCTTTTAACTATCTTGAACAATTTTGAGTCATCTGTAAATCTGATCACTCTTTATTCCCTTTTCTAGACCATTAATGAATATATTAAACTACACAGAGCCTAGTAACCTTGGGATACTATTTACTTCCCTCCATTTTGAAAACTGATAATTTAGTCCTACCCTTGGTTTCCTTACCTTTAATCAGTTATCAGTCCATGGCACAATGTGTGTGCAGCAATAAGAGGGGCGGGGAGGGAATGAGGAGGGACTCACAGAGTGTCGCTCAGAGAAGAGACAGAGGGCATTTATACACACACCTCAAAATTCTGGTCTTTCAATCTTCTGGGTTTACAAGTCCACAAGTAAGTTCCGGATGCATTCTTCTCACACAAACTGTCCTGAGGCAGTTCCTGGATGCATTCTTCACATAAACACTGCCCTGAGGCAGCCTAAAGTAGCCAGAGGTGTAGACATGAGGGGTTGCCATGGAAACCAAATGACCATAGCTCCCTGGAGTGAACCAGCTTGCCAGGATAACTTTTTACACACAAACGTTCTGAGAGAAGTTCTATGCAGAAGTTCAAAGAACCAGATGTTTAAGATCTGGGTGAGTGATTTAGACACACAGAAAGTTCAGGATGTAACAGCAAACATGCAGAAGAAATGTGTGTGTAAAAACACCCAGTGACTTGCGCTGGCAAAACTTAAGCACATGCAATGGCTGTGCACTGCACACTCACAGTTGCACACACACATCCCTCATTTTCATTGTCTCAGTTACTCACTTAGGGTGATTTCAGACGTGACGATATCACAGTGAACCACGCTCAATTCCGCGTGGTGGCTGTGATAGCGTAACGTCTGTTGGGGGAAACAGATGTTTCCCCCCAGATGTTACCACGGCTGGGGATTGCATTCGACACGTGAGCAGCCATAGCGGGGGGACCGGAGGCCGCCGCGTGTCGAATGCAATCCCATGCCGGGGTGAACCCCGGCGTCTCGTCTGGTCGGGAGCCACGGCCCGGGATCACCGGCGGGACACCGGGCCATGGCGAATCTGGCCCGACGCGGCAGCCTCATTGGCCCTGCCGCCCGCCCGTCTCCCCGGAGGGCGGGCAGCAGGAGCGTGGAGGGGGCAGGGCTGTGCGGCTGCACGTTGCGCCGCGTGACCCCGCCCCCTCCCAGATTCCCCACCGGGATCCCCCCGGCACGACTGTTGCGGCGTGACGGGGTGACCCCGGCGGGGAATGAATAGGGTGATTTTGGTACAGGGCCAACGGGCCCCGTTACATCTGAAATCACCCTTAGTCACTCAGTTTCCTTCTAAGTTTCCATGTCAGTCACTCAGGTATGGCCCACCCAGCCCCACGAGTGCACTGTGTTAGTATTTGAGTGTGTGTGCTAGGGATGGGCGAACAGAACTGAGTTCGGAAATTCGGTTCGGAAGTTCGGTTCAGTCGACCGAACTGGTCGAGTTTGGTCTGAACTCCGAACTTTCGAACCACATTCGCCCATCCCTAGTGTGTGCTGTGTAGGACTGAGGAGGGAATGAGGAGGGAGAGAGTCAGTGACTCGGTGTCTGCTCCCCTAGGCAAGGGGAGAACTTCAAGGCTTCATCCACAGCAGCCTCCTCCCCCCCCCACATAGATCTTGGGAGCTGCCCACCAGGAGGAACTGCACCCCCACTTCCAGTGATCCGTAAGCGCTCCTAAGCAGGGTGGCTAGAGATTCCCTGATTTTCTCCACTCTGCAAGGCAACTCCTGTTTCTACTGAGCCAGCGGCTTCACCGCCTGATAAGGGATTCCCCCAGGTCTGGGCTCTGTCAGGATTTCAATGTACCCCTTCAGTAGGGGTGTGTGTGTGTGTGTGTGTGTGTGTGTGTGTGTGTGTGTGTGTGTGTGTGTACTAGTTATGGTACTAGTTCTCATAACTAGTACCATAACTCAAGGAATAGCAAGTGTTTGCTAGCTTCACTCATCTGATTCACACAAAGGGTGAAAACAGACATGCACTGGGCTCTGTCAGGATTTCAATGTACCCCTTCAGTAGAGGGGTGTGTGTGTGTGTGTGTGTGTGTGTGTGTGTGTGTGTGTGTGTGTGTGTACTAGTTATGGTACTAGTTCTCATAACTAGTACCATAACTCAAGGAATAGCAAGTGTTTGCTAGCTTCACTCATCTGATTCACACAAAGGGTGAAAACAGACATGCACTTTAACTCTGCATTAATGTTTCTTAGGCATGTTGCAGGGCGGCATATGGTGCCAATACAGCCCTGCAACATGCCTAAGAAATGTTAACGCAGAGTTAAAGCAGAGTTATATGCATGAATGTTTTCACTCAAAGAGGCGAGCTCTGCACCTACTGGCAGCTTTGCTACTTAATTTCATTGTGGACCCAATCCTGTTCCCAGAAATAACCACTACAGTATGTACCTTTCATTCAAGGAGCTGCTAACACTCAGTAAACTTCTGCACTTCACAGCCCATCAGTGGTTCTGAGATTCGGAGTTGGGAGGGTAGGGTAGATGGGGGGGCGTGTATTTTGGATTTTAAAGATATGTTAAAAAGTGGTGTTTGGGGGCTGTTTTAAAATGTTTAAAATTTTTGATAATTTTTTTTTTGTTACTTTTAAAATATTTTTTATTTAGTAACCAACAATACAACTGTTCAGTAAATACACAATGCGTGTTTCATGAATCTTTGACTACACTTATTTGGTGTCGCCTGCTTGGCGTCTTTTGTCATTATGTACTTTCATTCCTTTTTACCCCTATTCCCACCCCCCAACTCGTTAAACTTCTGCTCGGTACTTCCAGATGTTTTTACCAGTTATAATCATATATAAAAGTCAAACAGATAAGCATTTTCATTTGTCTCCACTTCCTCTTTCTGTATCACCGTCATGCACAGAAGTCGTGTTGTTACAAAGTCCTCTTTTTATCATGCATCCCGGCCCAGATATTTTCCATCGAAAACATGTACCACATCTGGTTCATCCATTCCCAGAAGGTAGGTCTCTTTTCTGCTTTCCGTTTTCTTGCAATTAGGCTCTTGGCTATGAGGCACATCTTTTTACATGAGTCTGCGTGCCTTTGAATCACTTGTGGGTCTGGATACATGCCCAGTAATCCTATTTCTGGAGTGAAAGGTAACACTGTTCCCACCACCCTACTCATACAATTCCACACTTTTCTCCAAAAAAGCTTAATTTTTATACAATTCCACCAGCAATGTAAGTATATTCCTTGTTCCTCACATCCTCTCCAACACCTTCCCCTACTTGCTCTATCAATTTTCTCCAGTCTGACTGGTGTCAGATAATATCTCATGATTAATTTTATTTGGATTTCTCTGAATTGTAAGGATGGCGAGTAATTATGCATATAGTCCCAAATCAACTCCCTATGCTGTTTGTCTAATTTTTTTTTCAAATTCTTATTCCATTCTTCAATGTATTTATCTTCGTTTTGGAACCAAATTATTTTTAATTGCCCACAAATTCTTGATAGTCTTCCCCTGTTGGCCATGTATTCAAACAAATTTTTTTCTATCCCCCGGGGTTCCCTACTATAGTGTTCAACTTCCCCTTTTGCTGTAAAGAGGCTTTTCATTTGCAAATACTGGAAGGTGTTCACTTCGTTTTCGAGCAATTCCTACATTTTTGAAGTACTATAAATTTCCCTGCCTGGAATAATTGTCCTGCCCGTGTGATTTTCTTCTCCCTCATCTTTTTTATCAGGTCTGGTGCCCAGCCTGTTTCCTCTGTCTGCCCCCTCCAATATCCGTATAAGGTGAGTATTGTTTTTTAATATTTGCTTTCTTGATTACAGACTCCAAGTACTTCATTGCAGTTCCAGCGAACGGGTCGAAAATTTTTTAAAAAAATTATGCCTAAAATTTTTTATGTCTAGTATCCTCGCTTCAATTCTGTCCACTGAAGGGCTTTTTCCATGTTATGCCAATTAGGTATTGCACTTAAGGCTGCTGCTATGTGGTACATTTGAATATCTGGGAGGTTAAGCCCTCCCTTATCTTTAGACCCATGAAGTGATTGTCTTCTGATCCTAGGTTTCTTGTTACCCCGTATAAATTCTGAGAGGATTGTGTTACATTGTTTAAAAAAGCTTTTGGGTACCCTTACTGGAAGTGCCATAAATTTATATAGTATCTTGGGGAGCATAATCATTTTAAATATGTTCATTTTGCCCATCCATATTGCTAGTTTAGACCAGGTTTGCATTTCTTCTCTTATTTGTTTTAATATAGGTGGGTAGTTTTCTTTAAAAAGATCCTTTGAGTGCCATGTAATCTGTACTCCGAGGTATTTAATACTGCTCTCCGTTTCCAGAAATGGTAGTATTTGTTTTATTTGAGCTTTCTTCTCACCTTCTGCTCCCAATAAGAGTGTATTTGATTTCCTATAATTTATTTTATATCCTGATATTTCTCTGAATTCCTCAATTAGTTTTATTAGCAGGGGGACTGATCTTTCTGGGTTTGCTATAAAGAGGATCATGTCATCCGCATACAATGCCAATTTATGTTGTTTAGATCACACTTCTATTCCCCTTATGTTCTCTTCCTTTCTTATCGCGATCGGCAGGACTTCTAGTAATATATAAAAAGTAGTGGGGAAAGTGGGCACCCCTGTCTAATTCCTCTTTCCAATGTAAATGGTTGTGATAACCCACCATTTATCCTGAGTTTTGCCACCGGCCTTAAATAAATTGCCTCCAGCCAATTAATAAAGTTCCTTCCAAATTCCATGGCTATCAGACATTTCCTCTCAATTGGATCAAAGGCCTTGTGTGCGTCTGCTGACACTATAATCGCTGGGATTCTTTTTCCCTGTATGTAGTGTACCATGTTGACCACTCTTCATATATTAACTGTGCCCACTCTATTGGATATGAACCCTACCTGATCCGGGTGGATGATTTCAGTTATTATAGCGGCCAGTCTAGTTGCCAATATTTTGGTGAATATTTTGCAGTCAACATTGATCAATGATATGGGCCTATAGTTCTCACAGGATTCTTTAGGTTTGTCTTGTTTATGTATCAGTGTGACTGTGGCCTCATAGAATGTCTCAGGCATTCTGTTCTCTTTCAGGATTCTGTTGTACACTTCTGTCAGATATGGTGCTATTAAACTGACATAAGTTTGGTAAAACTCAGCAGGGTACGCATCCGGTCCACTTGCTTTATTCTTTGTTAAAGATTTAATTGTTTCCTGTACCTCCTCAACTGTTATTGGCGCATTTACATAACTTTGTTGTTTCACGTTTAATTGTTGATAATTTTAAAAATGTTATTTTTTGTTTGTTTGTTGTACGCCACCCCGAGATGCCGCCAGCATGAGGGGGTGGCTAATAAATATTTATAAATAAATAATAAATAAATGATTATGGCTGCTATTTCACTAACTCTTCTTAATGAAGTTATCGCTAACAGGAATATTGTCTTTAAACCCCCACCCCATAACCAGTTCATTTGTGCCCCCCATATAATCAATTCACACTGCCCCAGGGGTGAAAATGAAATGGTTATGGGGTGGGGGGGTACTGTGAATTGATCATATGGGGGACAGTGGTGCAAATGAACTGATTATGGGGTGGGAGCAGCATGAATTGATTATGGGGGTTCAACTGAACTGGTTATATATGTGTCTCATTATTTCATGACATAATTCACTTAATAGGCTGGCTGCATTTTGGGTGTCTATTGTGTTTGATAGCAGTGCCTCTGGGTCAGTCGCACCACGTGCGTGCACAAGGCACAAGCAGCACCAGCAGCAAGAGGTAGCAGGCCCTGGAGGCCAGGCTGGCTAAGCTCATCCCCCTCCCCCAGTAAGGCAGCAGACACAGTCAGTCTTTCTGTGCCTCCCTCACTGCCTGGCCTGCTGCCCCTGCAGTGAAACCTCTCCTGGGGAGTGATCATAGATGCTGGGTTGGGGAGGTGGGGGAGCGGGGGGGAAGCATTGGGAGGCCATGCTTGTCTATGGCTGCTCGACTGAGTGCTAGGTAAGGCAGACAAGGGGTGACAAACTAGAGGGGGGGGAAGCATGGGGTGGTCATGCTTCTCCATGGCTGCTCAGAGGGGTGGAGAATGGGAATCCTTCCTGTCCAAAGGGAGTAAATTCTATGTAAATTTACACATTTGCATAATTAGCTGGGACCCAAGTATGCAAATTAGGCCCCACATCAAGACTTCGCACATGGCCTCACAAACCTGGGGGCAGCCCTGCCCGCCATCCCACTACCCACACAACCTGGGGAGGGGTGCAACAGATGTGCAGGTGGCTGGTCCTGCCCCCACACTGATTCCATAACCCCACCCCCTGCTATGACAGGCAGTCATGGTGGCCAGTCATGGCAGTTGGCAATGGTAGGCTCTGATCCGGGCCAGGTCATGGTGGGCCACACCAGACATGCTAGTCTGCCATGGCCCACTGTGGCCTGCTTTGGCCAAGTTGGGTGGACCTTAGCCTGATTTGTGACTTTGTGGGTTTCCCAAGGTCAGAGTCCAGGCTAGTTGCTTACATGGCCTGGGGAAATCCTGGGCCAACATCTGGCAGTGCAAAAACTGATGTATTGGTGGCCCATGGTCCTTTTAGATCATTCAGTAGCTTTTGATACAGTTGATCATGAAATGCTGATAACACAACTGCAGGATCTAGCAGGGCTTCACAGTATGGATCTTAAGTGGTTTCGCTCATACCTGTCAGGGAGGCCTCAAGAGGTGGTGTTGTGTGATTGTTCCTCATCCTCCAAACCTCTTTCCTGTGGAGTCCTGCAGAGTTCTATCTTGTTTCCCCTACTGTTCAATGTGTACCTAAGGCCTCTGAACAAGACCATGCATAGATTTGGGGTGCATTGCCATCAATATGCAGAGAACACCCAAGTTTATTTATTTATTTCATCCAACCCAGATCCTGCAGTCTCAGTGCTTATTCAGTGCCTGGCTATCATTGGTGACTGGATGTGGGTGAGCCAAATGGGGTTGAATCCAGACAAGACTGACGTGATGATGGTTGGCTGGCCCTGCGACCGGGGGGGGGGAGGAATTAAGACTCCCATTATTGATGGGGTCCAGCCTCCTCTGCTTACTCTGGTGTGCCTGGGGGTGCTCCTGGATCCCAAGCTGTGCCTGGAATTAGGAATGGGGAAATGCGGTTCGGAAGTTCTGAGTTCAGACCGAACTCGATCAGTTCCGTTGACTGAATCGAACTTCTGAACCAAACTCGATTTTCTAATCAAACCGAATTTCAGAACTCGGCTCTGTTCACCCATCCCTAAAAGATAATATTCCATTTAGTCCAATGGGGTTTGAATTTCTGAACATTGTTCAGAAGTTCGGATCGAACTCGAATAGTTTGGTCAACCGAACCAAATTTCCAAACCAAACCAAATTTACAAACTCAGTTCTGTTCACCCATCCCTACCTGGAATGCCAGGTTGCAGCCATGGCCAGGACTGCCTTTCACCAACTCCATCTGGTGAGAAAGCTGTGTTCCTTTCTTTCCTATATGGATCTGGCCACCATCGTCCATGCCTTCACTGGACTATTGCAATGTGCTGTACATGGGGCTGCCCTTGAAGATTGTTCAGAGGCTGCAGCTCATAAAGCTTGTGGCAGCCCACCTCTTGACAGGGATGGGTTGCTGGGAGCACATTACACCAGTGCTTAAAAGTCTGCACTGGTTGACAATAGTGCTGGTTTCAACTTATAAAGCCCTAAACAGCCCGACCACCTTCTTTCTTACATCCCTCTGCAATCCCTAGGATCAGCTGACAGTGCCCTCTTGCAAGTTTCATCATTGGCCCAGGTCTATAGAAACCGAGCTTGCAGAGAGGCATTCTTTGTGGCTGCTCTATGGCTTTGGAACTCCCTTCCCTTGGAAGTTCATTTAAGCCCTACCTTGTGCATCTTCTGAAGGCACTGTAAAAGAGGTATTCATTTGGTGAGACTTTCAACAGGCAGGAGTAGATTTTGATTTGGGGTGGAGTTGACTGTGTGGGTGTCTTTTATGATTTTATGGGTGGGTGTCTTTTGCCATTTCATGGGTCTTATTTTGATGCAATGTTTTTATGTAAGCTGCCCTGAACCTTTGGAAATAGGGATGGGGATAGAAATCCAAATAAACAAAGACATGAATATGCTGAGGGTTCCCTAATCCTGCTCTGGATTGTACAGACCTACTCACAATTCCATAATACAATCACATTCTTACTTTACCAAATTTTGCCAAAATGCTAATTGCATTTGCTATCCATCTTGACTGGTTGACTTCAGTCACTTTTTCAGTCTCATATTATTTGTCATTTTCTGTTGTCCTTCTTTCTATTGAGAACTAAATGCTGAGAACTAAATGAAATTTCTATATCTCTCTTCTCTTTATCTAATTCACTATTAGTGTATCAACTTTTTCATTTTCTGCTATTCCTTAAATGCAGAGATCTAGGTGGTCCTCAGATATGCTCTCCAATGAAATGAATGAGAAGACAATTGGAATTCTTAATAATGAATGCTCTGAAAAATCTGCTTGACTAGAGGTATTTGAATGTAGAACTGAGATTTTTATGCTAGTAGACACAGTCCCTGCCTGAGAACTTATTTCCTCTTGCCAGCTCTAAACTATAACTAATGCAATAAATAGTATATTTCAAGTTGCCTCAAGATGATAATTTTCCTCAGAAGGCCCACTCAGTGCTGAAACAAACAGTGGGTTTTGTATTTGGGCATATTATGCATGTTCAGAGAGACCTTGATGTATCTGAATGGTATCCATCCCAAAAACTGTCACGGGGGAAAGGGGGAAAGGGAAGAAGGGTTGGGGTTTGGTAGGGAAATAGAAGGAAACAACAGAGAGAGAGGAAAACAACAAGGGGAAACCCCGGGAGGGGCTTACAAGGACAGACCGGAAGAACCCCTGCACAGGAGGCGGTTCTCTCTCTCTGGTGGAGTCTCTCGGGGAAATAATGTCCCTCAGGGTATTGGGTGGGCTTTCCTCCATTAACAAGAGGCAACCCTTTTCATCATTGGGACAGAGAGAGAGAGAGCCAATTGCCCCCACAGGAAGGACAATACAAAAGGGTCCCACACGTTCAGGGAACTCCTCGGGCCCAGGACACCGTGAGCAATGAATGTGCAGGGCGATGGAGGGGGAAGGGGAATCCCAGCAGGGGAAAAAGGAATGGGGGAAGGGAAGGGGCTTGGGAACAGGGAAGTGTGGGGGAGCGGGCTTACACACAGGGAATGGAGTGAATAGGTCAGAAGGGAAAAGGAATGGGGTTGGAAACAGGTCACCACCACCAAATACTGCTACTCACAATCACTCAGGAAACAATATCACTATCACACCCACACTACTCACTCACTCACAAGAAGTGTTCCAGGGAAGGGATACACAGGGATCAGTCACTCTCCAAGAAAACGCTCTGGTCAATGGTACAACAGAAACACAATCACTCCAGGGCCAGCCTCTCAAAATGATTACC
>QEPC01000715.1:2602140-2622741 GCA_003113815.1 Sphenodon punctatus
CAGGTCTGCGTCCAATATGACCCCCAGACTCCGGACCTGCTGAGCTACAGGGGGGCAAACCCCCCCAACTAGGGGGGCCACCACCCCCTTCGCCCTCCCCACCACCATCACCTCCATCTTATCTGGGTTGAGCTGCAGTTTGCTCAGCCGCATCGAATCCGCCACGGCCTCCAAACATTGGGATAGCACCTAGATTATCCATTTGGAGGATAAGCGTTCAAATCAGGAACAAGATATTTACCACAGATCTCTGTTTCAGTGTTAGATCTTCTTCTGCTAGGGACTATTAGAGGTGTGCACCAGGGGGTCAATGGATAGAATTACGTGTACTAAATTCCAAAAATGTTGGCTAACGTAATCCAATTTTAGAAGCAGTTGAATTATTTTATTTTGCAAAAATCTTCATATACATTCTTAGGTGTAACTTCTTTGCTTCACATTTAATGTAGATTAAACTTGGCAGATGTATACCCCTTCCCATATTTACTAACCCTGCAAACTTTCAGAAGTAGTGGATAAAGGGTCCTGATGGTATAAGCAATTAACTTATAAATGTATGTCTGACTGTAACAACTTTGTAGTTCAACCAGTATACATGAAATTTGGCAGGGCTGTATATCACATATTCAAGACCATCTCTGCCAAATATCAAAAAGATGTAATAAAGGGTCACAATTCTATATGCCTGCAGGGCAAATGCAGAGAAGGAGCCTATGCCAGGAATTCTCTTACGTGTCACCGTGGTATAAAATCGGTTTGTGACGCTAATTTGTCAGCAGAAATCTCAACCAAATATCCTCATTCTGTGCTGTAACCATCCCAACATCTCTTTCCCACTTGTTACTGGGAAGTTGGAAGCATCTGTTTAGGAAAGAGTCATTCTCTTATGTCCTCTGTCACAGTGCTGCAGGATGTGGTCGTGATGATATTTGGCCAGTCTGGATGTGTAAAATATGTCTCCTGATTTCTGGGATGTGATCCCCAAAGTTCCAGTTATGTCCCTTCGATGCCTGCCTCAGGGCTGCCCCCTATGCCCATCTCGAAGCCACTACCAATTGGTCTTGTAAAGCTAGAAGCATGCAGTAATTGGCCAGTGAATGTGTCTGTCAGTCTTTTGGATTGCTCCACATCCTCCCTCCTACAGCCTCTCACCCCCAGCCATGCCAGGTGCCTGCCTCTGACTGGCACTGCATGTGCTCCTATTTATCTGAATAATGGTCTTCAAGGGAACAAGTTCAATTGCTTATAAAATTGGGTTCCTTTATCAAATTGCCCTGTAGTTTGTCAGAGATGACAGGGATGTTAAGTGATACATTCCTGCCAAATGTCTTGTAAACAGGATGGAATATAAAAATGTTACAGTTGGAAATGTATTTTGAAGTTAATGTCTTATACCATTAGAACCCTTTGTCTAATCTTTCTGAAATTTGGCAGGAGTGAAACTTGTGGAGGGACATAATATTCATACGGTTCATGCAAAGTGGATAGAAGTTTAAAATGTTGTAACCGTGAATGTGTATGCAGCTTTTCTTAAAAGCACAATGTTTAATTGCTTGTAAGATCGGTTTCCTTTATCTAATTGTTTCAAAAATTGGTACACATAGTGGACTCCACTGGGGGTACAGGTTATCCAAGTTTAATCAAAATTGAATAACAAAAGCGTTATAGCCAGAAATATGTTTTTTAGTTTTTCCCTTTATTTCAAAGACAAAATGTCGTTTTCGTTTCTATTTTTGTTATTATTATTTTCCGTTTTCATTACTGCAATAATGAAAATGACAATTTTCATTATTGTTATTGTAATAACAAAAATGACATGCACACCCCTAGGGACTATGCAGATCATAAGAAAAGAAAGTAGAACTGTTGGACAGTGTGTTAAACCTCCTAGGGATTCATCGTGTGGTCTATGCTTAGAAAGTACCAGAAACCAGACAGAGAGGCAATATCTAAATAGCTAATCTTTGCCTGTTCATTTATAGTTAGTAAATATTGTTAGCTGGACCCAGAAATCTCTCTATTTATTTCCCCAGTATACTGAGTGATTTATTTTGGGCATGCTCATACTGAAAACCTGTTGTGCGTGGTTCGGGCATGCAACCCAATCCATGCTCCTTCGCTTGGTCTCCCCAACTGCAGGAGACACTGCCCCCATGAAGCATCATGACATCGTGGCATTCTAAAGGAGGGACCACACCAGAGAAGGGGGGGGGGGAATGCCTTAGTCCCACTCCTGGTGGAGCATTGTGATGTCACTGTGCTTCATGGGAAGAGGACCATATTGGAAATGGTTGGACTATTTGCACTGCAACAAAAAATGAGAATGAAATTAATAGAATTTTGTATTTGCTTCAAATGTTCATTTCAGGTCTAATCCAATCCCTTTCTAAACCAAATTTTACCACTAGAATTTGTCCTTGGTTTGAATTTCCAGTCTTGCAATGCAATAACACTTCAGACTAAAGTACATTCAAAAAGTTTATTGATTCATGATTTTGCAATAAATGTCCATTCTACTCACCTTTTCCCTTGTTGATAGTAACTTCAAATGAATTACTGATCTAACTTGGTTATGAGTAGACAATAATAATAATTGACACATACCTTAAGGTTTCATCTGCTGCTCTTCCCTTTATTAATCTTATGAAGTTGCTTGCTATTGATCACCTAGAATTCTGCACTGCTCTGTTTATTAAAAAATCATTTGACAGAAGGGGTCATATTTACTATCATGGAATTCTGGTATGGCTTAGCAATATTTTTCCCTATGACATAAAAGATTATTTTTGCTAGGTACATACATTGCTTCTTCTGCTTCCTATTTATATTAACTAGTACTTAAATTTGGATGTCCAGATTTCAGATGCAATTGTTCATGATTCTGGATTCAAAATTGCCTTCTGTGAGCACTAACTAATGTTTGCTTAAATTAAGCTAGTCCTAGAACGTTCACAAAATATAAACATGTAGGAAGTACAAGCATATGAAGTTAGGGGCATATCTTTCCCTGGAGAGAATTGGTGGAATCCTAGAGTTGGGAGGGACTTCAAGGGTCAGAGTCCAAACCCCTGCAATGTTTCAGGTTTCACTATACCAAACCATCCATGATGTGTTTCTCCACAGTCTTCTTAAAAGCCTCTAATAAAGGAGTACCTACAACTTCCCCAGGCAACACATTCCATTTTCAGACTGTTATTAAAGTCATGAAGGTGTTTCTCAGGTTTAATATAAATCTACCTTCCTTCAGCTTGAAATCATTATCTCTTGTTCTGTCCTTGGTAGTAGGGGAGAAAAAATGTTTTCCAACTTCTTCATGGCAGACTTTCAATCTATCAGTAGAGACTGACAAGGCTTGTCTCAATAAAATGTAGGGATGGACGAACAGAATGCGGTTCGGATGTTTGGATGTTCAGTCGTTCGGTTTGAAACCCGAGTTCAGGTTCGATGGTTCGGTTCAGCCGAGTTCAGGTTGGCCGAACTTGACCGAACAGTCAAAAATAGCGCTATTGAAACCGAATCGAAACCAAAACCTAATTTTTGGCCCTGAAAAGACATTTTTTCCTGCCCCCAAAGTCATCTGAACTCATCCAAACACGACTGAACTGTTTGGTCATTCGAGAGTTTGGTTCAGACGTTCAGTTCGGATGTCCGAACAGACCGAGTTCGGTCCAAACTCCGAACATCCAAACCGCGTTCGCCCATCACTAGTAAAATGCAAGAGAGAGGAGCCAAATGGGAGATGGTCTAGAATAGACTAAGGGTGCAGCCAGACAAGCTGCCTCGGCCCAATCCCTGCACCACCTTGTGGCAGGCAACTGGCCTCGACACACTGCAGGGATAGCACAAGGAGCCGAGCATATGAACAGGGAGGAAACAGGAAGCCAGGCCCATCGCGGAGCTGCCCATTTCCAGGGGCTGGAGGCTTCCACCCCTGCAGTGCAGGATCAGGTGCACTGCCCATATGTAGCTATTGGGGGTGCAGAGGAGGGCACTCACTCCCCCACACACATGACAGCTAATGGGGAAGGGGAGCCCAGGAAGAACACATACCCTCTTCCCAGGCTCCCCACTGCACCCATCAGCTGTCAGTTAGGACTCTTTTAGACGAGCAGGTCACTGTTGCATGACCCACTCACAAGATATTTAAAAATCCCGCAATGTGGGATTACACAAGATGGAAGTAGGGGATCATGCACATGAAAGGTGGTCGCACATTATTTGCCAACCACAAATTAAATACCTCAATGTGTGAGGAATTTAATTTGCGGTCGGCAAATAATGTGTGACCGCCTTTCATGCACATGATCCCCTACTTCTATCTCATGTAAACCCGCATCGCGGGATGTCGCGCGAGCGGGTTGTGCGACAGCAACCTGCTCATCTAAAATCAGCCTCAGATAGTTCAGGAGGAGCAAAGCCTGCAGCTTGGGAAAAGTACAGTCTCCCCTCCCCGCCCCCATCCACCCACTGACAGCTGATGTGGGGAACCCAGAGATGCCATAAACTCCCCTCTCTGACCCAAACACAGCTAATTGGGGGAGGAGGGTCCAGCGGAGGAGGCACGGGCACTCCTCTAGAGTGGGGAGAAGGGCATGCGCATGGTTCCCTCTGGGCTCTGCTTCCACCTTCTCCCATCAGCACGGGTGGACATTAATCCCACCCTGGCTGTGACCCATCTCTCACAGGGTTGCCCCAAGCATGGTGGGGCAAGCGCACCCACAACATGGGCTTGCTATGTGACACGTCCTTTGGATATCTCCAAGGATCCATCGCGGAGCAAACAGATGCTTTCCCCACCCCGTGGCAAGGCTAACATCTGGCAATGCCTATACACATGTACCACTGCATCCAATGGCTCATTTGCCCAGGGAGGGGCAAGGCTGCCCAGAGAAGGGCAAGGCTCCCTGGGTGTCTTGTGTGACTGAACCCAAGAGGAGAGGAATGCCTGGACAAAGCTGAAGACTCTAATTTGAAAAACTAAAAAAAATTTTTTAAAATTTAAGAAGAAAAACTAACAAGAACAGCAAAAAATGTATTAGTATATACATTTGTACTACAGTTCTGTGTACTTCTGAAGTAAGTATACCTGTTAAATATGCACTACCCAATATGCCATTTTCAGGTTAAGTACTAGGCACTCACCAAATATCACATTATTATTATTATTATTATTATTAACAAACATTTATATAGCGCCAGCAGTGTACCTGGCACTTTACAAAGTAATAATATAGACACGGTCCCTGCCCCTAGGGCTTACAATCTGAGAGACAGGAGCTGGGGGAGAGACTTAGGAAGGGGAACAGAGGGAGAGACAAGGGGTCTAACATTCATGAAGATGCGAGGTCTCAAGTGCACGTACTTGGCTTGGTTACGATGAGAATGACAGCAGGCAGGTCCATGTGGCAAGGATAAGGGTAAACCGATCGTAGGTATAGGAATAGTGGCTCAGCAGGATAAAGAGTCAGACAGAGCAGAGCGAAAGAGGTGAGTTTTAAGGAGAGATTTGAAGGTATGAAGGGAGGGGGCAAGGCGGATGTGGACAGGGAGGGAGTTCCAGGCATGGGGGGCAGCAAGTGAGAAGGGACGAAGGCGCTTAGGGGAGCAGGGAAGGCGTGGAAGGGTGAGAGAAGGGACAGAGGAGGAGCGAAGTGCACGGGCTGGAGTATGGAGGGCGATAAGTGCAGAGAGGTAGGGGGGAGCAAGGTTGTGAAGAGCTTTATAGGTGAAGACTAGGAGCTTGTGCAGGATTCGTTCAGGAAGGGGAAGCCAGTGAAGCGAAGAGAGGAGGGAAAACCTATGGTACATAGAAAACAAGGTACCATAGATCATATAAACAATCATTTGTTTGTATTACAATACCATAAATATGAAAATGATGGCAAAGAGAATAAATATACACAACAATACTGCAAATCCATCCACATATATCAAAATATAAATAATAAAGTTCATATAGTCCAACCACATTCAATAATACGAGGATACGTCCAAATCCAAAATTTCTTCCATAGGAATTTTTTCCTTAAAAGTCTTGATCAAAAATGTTTCAACCTATATAGGTCTTCCTCAGAGATTAATTAATGATAATTCTAAAACTAAAAAAGGGAAATCAACACCATTGAAGATATCACAAACAGTAAATCACATTTAGGAAATCCCCATCCAAAAAATAAAACTCACAGTCTTTCCCAAAGTGAATACAAAAACAAAAGAAGAAAGAAAAACAAACAAGAAAAAAAGGAGGAACAAGGAAAAGAAAAAGAATAAGAACAAGAAAAAGGGGGAATCTAAAAAAACAAAACCAAGCAAAAGAAAAAAAGTGTGGGAAAGGGAATAATCTCTTACCAAATCCTGGATAACAACTAACCCATCGATTGCATGCTTAATTACACACAAATAAAAATCTCTGTTTAAAAAGATAAAAAGACAAAAATATTTGAACACCCATCACAAAGAAAACCACTCAAATGTAAAGGAAAAAAACAAAAAAACAAATACCTTAACTCACAACGGGGATCCTAACAGACCAACATTGGTCTGAAAGCTCCATTTGAAAACACCTTGCCTTCAAACAAGTCACAACTAAATTCCCATCACTTTATATAGGGTATTTTAAGACGTTACAAGATCACGCTCAACCACAGATAATACCCTATGGTGGGGAATGGTCCCGTAACATCTGTTTTGATACCCCACAAAAGTTGTTCATCACAGTGAACCACCGGCGGGGATCAAAATAACCATGCTTTCGAGGATGGTCTGGGGACCATCTCCGAAAGCGTGGTCAAAGTGATTCTTGTCGGGGGTGAACCCCCGGCGGGAATCACTTTTAGTCCCCAACAGACGTGACGTTACTACGCTCAACCACGGTGTGATTCACCATGGTTGAGCATGGTAACGTCTCTTCTGGCCCCTGACCATGGCCTGGAATCGGCGGCCATGCTCACTGCCAATTCCAGGCAGTGGTCAATACCCCAGGGGGCAGGCGGGTGGGCGCCACGGCCACATTGGCCACTGTGCCCTATCGTCTCCTGGAGGGCGGGCGACCTCTGAACCGTGGGAGGGGTGGGGCTGTGCGGCCACACGTTACGCCAAGCAACCCCGCCCCCTCCCTGATTCCCCAGCAGAATCTGCCGGTTTGTCTGTTGACGGACCGGTCTGATTCTGCTGGGGAATCATTTGGGTGATTCCGTGACAGGACCAATAGGGCCACCGTCATGTCTGAAATCACCCATAATCAACTGCTAATCCCAAAAAACAGCTTGTCCATTAGCTTAACTAGCTAAATCAATTAAACACCCCTAAAAACAATCATCCTTAATTGCCGAGAGTCACACGCACAACTCTTTTTTTTCCCTTTTTTTTCTTTTTTCTTTTTATATAGCTTTTATTGTTTCAAAATCAAAAACATCAACAGGTCTGACTAGTTACAATATTTTACATACATTAAATCTGATGAACTTAACTGGTCACATAGTTACATCTATTGGAACTTATTTTACCCTATACCTTAAGCTAAACATTTATCTGAAAAAACACAGGTTCTTTCTCAAAGTCCTAGGAGTGTACCGCCGGTGCAGGTCAACAGTCACGTTCCGAGATGCGTGGATCAAGCCAAAAATGTTAGTTTGTTAGAGTCACTTTTTCTCCTCCAAAGCCTCTATCACGGGTGCCCACGTGATATCAAACTCATTCTTCTTATTGTGGAGGTCCGCATGAAGTTCTTCCATAGTGTGCATGTACCATATTCTGTGATAGAACTCACTCATCGTAAGATCCTCCAGTGACCGCCAGTACCTAGCTATAATATTCAATGCAGCCAAGCATATAATCCTACATGAGTCCTGACATTGCTTCATTTCATTGGTGTCGGGGTATAGACCCAGCAGGGCTGTTTCTGGCCTAAAAGGCACCACCATCCCCGCTATTTTGTTAATTAGTTTCCAGACCCTGCTCCAGAAGAGTTGGATCTTACCACAATCCCACCAACAATGTCTATAACTGCCTATCTCTCCACATCCCCTCCAGCATAGGCCCTTACCCCGTGGATCTGCAAACTTCAATCTCTCTGAGGTTAAGTAATATCTAGTAATTAGTTTAGTCTGTATTTCCCTGACCTCTAAGGAGAACATACATTTGTTCATATGGCTCCAAATTTTCTTTTCATCCTCACTTTCTAGGGGAATGTTTAAATCCTTCCTCCATATCTTTATATAGTCCACTGATGGACCATAAAATATGTCTTTGAGCTCCTTATATATTCTGCCTAATCTGCCTGAGGGTTTGTTTGTTTTGAACAGAATCTTTTCTATTTTATATGGTTCTCTGCTTAAGCTTGCCCTGTTACTCGATGAGGTGACCATTGCCTTAAGCTGCAGATACTGGAAAGGGTCAACTTTCTCCCTCGTCAAATCTTTCAACCTTTGATGAGATACGAATTCCCCGCCCCTGAATAGTTGCTCCATTGTATATATACCCCTATTTTTTAGAGCCGTTCTGATCCCCGGGGCTATGCTACTCTCCCTTATTTGTATCGAGTCAATTGGAGTAAACGGGGATAGCTCTCCAGAACAACCCAATTTCTTTTTAGTTTTATCCCAGTACCTTATGACATTCCCTATGAAAGGGTGATTTGTCTTTATCTCTCTGGGCACCTTTCCTTTGTCTACTATCAGGTCCCTTAATGTCTTCACCCCTACTATTTCCTTTTCTAAAATAGCCCATTCGGGCGCCTTACTCACGTGGTACCATCCGTAAAGCCCCAGCAAAGATGCCCCCATGTGATATAACTTTATGTCTGGAACATTCAGTCCCCCCTTCTCTTTTAATTGAAACAGCACCTGTTTCTTTATTCTGGGCTTTTTCCCATTCCACACAATATCCTGCAATAGCTCATCACTTAGTTTGAAAAAGGAAGCCGGGAGCTGGATCGGGATAGCCATCAATCTGTATAACAGTTTGGGGAGCACAATCATTTTGTATAAGTTAATCCTTCCCAACCATGACACCATCAATTTCTTCCATGGCTGTGCCTCTTCCTTTAATTTTTTTAAAAGGGGCAAGAAATTAGCTGAATATAAGTTTTTTGTATTTTTTGTTAACGTAACCCCTAGGTACTTCAGACCAGACTCGCTAATTGGGAATGGTGACAGCCTTTTTATCTGCTCCTCCTGTTCCGCCCCCTCTCCAAATACTATCGCAAAGGACTTTTCCTTATTGATTGAGTACCCTGAGACTTTCCCAAATTTTTCCATCACCCCCAGCAGTTCTGGCAGTGTCTCCCTAGGGTTTGTTATATATACAAGTAGATCGTCCGCATAAAGTGAGAGCTTTGTTTCCTGACCCCCAATTTTTATCCCTTCTATTTTCTCATTCTGTCTGATTGCTGCCGCCAACACTTCCAAGACCAAATTGAATAGAAGGGGCGACAAGGGGCACCCCTGTCTAGTCCCTCTCTGCAGCCGGAATGGTTTTGAAAGTTCCCCATTAATTATTAAACTAGATTGTGGGTTCATGTAGATAGCCCTCAGCCACCTCATAAAATTGCCCTCAACCCCCATCTTCCCCAGGGTCTCAAAAAGGAACTTTGTCTCCACGAAATCAAATGCCTTCTCCGCATCGGCAGAGATTACCATGGCGGGCTTTTTCTGCCTGTTTAAGGCATATATCACGTTTATCGCCTTCCTAATGTTGTCCCTTCCCTGTCTTCCCGGAATGAACCCTGTTTGGTTTATATGAATAAATTCTCCACTTAGTGATTTGAGCCTGTCCGTTAGTATTTTAGAAAAAATCTTAAAGTCCGCATTCAGCAGAGAGATAGGCCGATAACTTGCACACAGATCAGGATTCCTGCCTGGCTTAGGGATCAGCGTGATTGCGGCGTTATAGAAGCTTTGTGGCATATCCCCTTCTGCTATAATATTGTTAAATACTGTTGTAAGCTGTGGACCTATAATTCCTGCAAAAATTTTATAAAACTCGTTCGGGAATCCATCTGGGCCTGCGGCCTTGTTGTTTTTTGACACATTTATTACCTCCCGAACCTCCTTTTCCGTGATGGGCGCATTAAGGAAAGCTACCTGGTCTGCATTCAATAGTGGTAACTTCACTCCCTTCAGAAAATCCCTAATTTCTGTCTCCTGTGGATTTTGCGTGGAGTAGATCTCCTTATAATAATCCACAAAGGTCTGCATTATCTGGGGGAGCTCTGTACAACACTGGTTGTTCTTATCCAACACCCTGGCTATATGTGCTTTCCTTTGTTTTGCCTTTACAAGTCTAGCCAGAGCCCTACCCGCTCTGTTACTGTTTTCGTAGAAATAGAATTTTATTCTTTTAAGCTGTGCCTTTGTCCACTCTAGTTCCATAGCGTTTATCATTTCCCTATTTTTTATTATTTCTAATTTCAGCGCTTGAGTGGGGGCAATTCTATTTTGCGCCTCCAGCTTCTGCAATTTAGCATATGTTTCTTTCTTTTTTTGTCTTTTTTCTTTAGCAATTTTAACTTGCAGGGCTATCAAATTACCCCTCATCACAGCCTTAGCTGCCTCCCATAGTATTGCCGGGGACTGAACCGAGTTGGAGTTTATTGCAAAGAATTCTTCAAAGGCTTCCCTAATCTGGATTATATTACCCTCCCCTTTCAGCAAACTCCTGTTTAGGTTCCAATTAAAAGCTTTTGGGGCTTGGATCCCTGGATCCTTGAATATTGTCACCACCGCATTATGGTCTGCTAGTACTACTGGCGTTATAAAACATTTTTTCCCCCTGTGCGCTTCTGTTTTACTGGTCAGTACATGATCAATCCTAGTGTAGCTATTATGTACCATTGAAAAGTACGTATAGTCCCTTTGTGTCCCATTTAACAGCCTCCATAGATCCACCCAGCCATATTTCTCCATCAACTTGGGAATTTCCTTGCTCTCCCTCCTCTCAACACCTAATCGGGAATGATCAAGCTCAGTTATAGTAGCATTAAAATCCCCCTGAATTGTAATCCATCCCATGGCTATATCTGCTATTTTCTTAAAAGTTTCTCTAAAGAAGACTGTTTTCCCCTCATTAGGCGCATATATATTTGCGACTGTTATCCTCTTTCCTTGTAACTTTCCCATTACGCAGATGAATCTCCCCTCTTTGTCCTTAACACATTTTTCAAGTTCAAAATTATTTTTTTTGCTAAATCCTATCATCACCCCCGCTTTCTTTTTCCTGGCACACGATGCATATAAACCCCCTATTTTTGAGTTGGCAAACCTATGAACATCTTTATCAAGTAAATGTGTTTCTTGAATAAGAAAGATATCAGCCCCCTGTTCTTCCACAAAGTCCCTCACTCTCTTTCTCTTCTGCGGAGAATTTAAGCCTCTAACATTTATTGTAATTGTCTTGATATTAGCCATATTTAACTTTTAGTTCCTTTTGGGACTCCTTCTTTCCCTTACTCAATAGTAGATTGGATCCTTCCCTATCTTTTGCAGCGTTGACCCGCAGTGTATCTTCCTTACAGACCGTCTCTTCTGCATAAAGCCTCACTCCCAGGGACCAAGCCTTCCTGTGTACTGACTCTGTGCTATAATAAGAACCTGTGAATTCTCCTATCACTCCCATCTTACCGAAAAACCCTTGTCCCCTGTTATTTTCCCCCTCCCTCCTCCCCCCCTTACCCTGCTCCCCTCCCTGACCTCTCATCCTGATTCCCCTAGATGTAATAGGGATCCTCTGAGAGTGTGTACCTGGTACAGTGAGTCCAGGTTTGCCTTTCCCTCCCCCCTCCCCGCTCCATTCATCCTTCAACAAATTTTATCACTTAACCTTAAATAAAACAGCTAGCCAAGCGTATTTCTATAAAACATCCCCTCCTCAGACACCTGTAGCAAGCCCTAAAAGATTAGTGCCACCTTTAAACAGCTTATGCAACCCCCTATATTTTAACTTTGCCCTTTTAATTGCACTTTTTGCTTCCAGCTCTAATTTTATAATGCCTATATTTCTTTCTAGAACTTTATATAAAGAATGCCTCCAAAATGCAAAAACATGCAAACAAACTTTGCAAGGCCCTCAGGCTTCCTTTAACCACACTTTCCTCCCTTAGCCGCATCTATTGTGCTTTGAACTCCCAGACTTTGAGCTTTTTACAAATTGAGTTAAGAAAAGTACCAGTGTGGGAGAAGTGCTAACCCTTTCAAACCTGTAACAACCCCTTCAAACTTCCAGCCTTTCCAGATTAAATCCTAAATCTCTAACGGGGGAGTTATGCAAGGAAGCACTGAACTTTGCATCATCTTTGCACCTCCCTCAAATTCCCAACATCCTCCATTGAATACATATTTCATACTGTCAACTCAAACAGCTTGAAAGTTATACAAGAAATCAATCTGAACAGTTGTACCATATACATCATTTTGCAGCTACACAGAGCTGCCTGCACTTGCAGATTTCACCTTATTTCCTCTTTTTGTTAGGGGCTCTAAATTTCACAGCTCCAGTATTTTCTTTCTTTCTTTCTTTCTCCTATTCTTAATGTCTTTCTGTAGCTCCTTCCCTCTTCATCCTCCACTTTACTTGCTTGCACTTAAGTTCTGAAATGTATTGCAGAGGCCTACGCGACCATCCTTCTCCTTTATTTTCTTACTGATGCTCCCCCTGTTTGAGCTGCCAGAAAGATCTCCAGATCTTCCGTATTCTCAAAAAAATTTCTTTTCCCCCCTTCAAAGATCAACATTTTTGCGGGGAAAAGGAGTCGTGGTCTTAAATTCCTCTCATTCAATACCCCAAAATATTTGCTCCACCTTAGCCTTTTTTTTATTGTTTCAAAAGCATAGTCGGGGAGTATTTTTATAGACTGCTGCTGGAAGGTAAGTTTCCTCTTAACTCTAGCTGCTTTTAAGATCTCCTCCTTGGTATTAAAACTCATAAATTTAACCAAGATTGGGCGTGGCGGGTCAGTGCTCTTTTGTGGAGGGCGCCCTGTTCTATGGGCCCTATCTATTATTGCTGCGTGAAAGTGTCCCTCCTCTGGGAATATTTCTTTCATTATAGCCCATACAATTTCATTTGTCTTTTCATTCCCCTCTGCCTCCTTAACTCCGTTGATTCTTAAATTGCCTCTACGCGAACGGTTCTCCAAGTCTTCACATTTATTAATCAAGAAGGCAGTCTCTCCTTTCCATTTATTTAACTGCTCCCTCGTGACCAACGAGTGATCCTCCAGCTCTGATATTCTTCCCTCCGCCGCTTCCACCCTCTTTGCTATACCCTCCATTTTCTTATTACCTTCTTCCACTGCTTCTTTAATTTGTCTCATTTCTTTCTTGAGCTCTTTTTGCATTTGTTTGAGGAGCTTTTTGATTGTGCCTGAACCCTCTTCCTCTTCTTCTGAACTCGATGCAACCTGGTCGCTCTCAGGTTCCTGCGCTCCCGTTTCAACCGCCGCCATGTTTTTTTCGCCGCTGCCGTTCTCCCCCGCTGTCTTTTGCTCCGGGGCCTGGCTTTTATGGCAGAAACGCTCAAGAGCGTTCACCTGAGTCGGTTTCTGCCGGGGCTTGTTCCTACCGGCCATCCTCAAGCAGGTAGGGGTCTTTTCCTTTTTTTTTTTTCAGTGCTTGGCTAGCTTTTGGAGCCGGGGAGAGCGGAGCCCAGGCAACTCCCAGATGCTAGCAATGACGCATGCGCAGATCCCCCACGCACAACTCTTTTAATGACACAAATATGTCCCCAAAGAAAAGAGAAAGACAAACAAGAAAAAAATTGAGAAAGAGGGCGGGGGGGAGAGAAAAAGACCAAAGACCCATTTCTCTTATATAATCAACTCATAATAAAAAACGTGCTCCTACATGAGATCAACCAATTAAATCATTTGACCACCTCTAAAGCAGATCATCCTTAGTTGCCAGAAGCCACATATCCAGCTCCTTTAAACCACAGATGTATCCAAAAAGGAAGAGTAATTCTAATTCTAAGTACTAGGCACTACTTGCATAGTACCCAATGAGTACCTGTTTTGGGTCTGAGAGAGGGGATAAAAGTAGATGTGACAAGTGGACCTCTGTGAACCGTTCTGGCACAAACCTTACCTGCACGTATGTGCAAGCACTACCAGATGTTGGCCTGGGATTGCACCAGGCCATGTTAGTAATTAGTCTGTGCTTTGACCTCAAGAAACCCCCAAAGTCACAGCCCACTCTAAGACCCGACCAACCTGGCCAAAGCTGTCCATGGTGGGCTATCATGTAAGTTTTGGCCTCCCATGACTCAGGCGGATCACGGTCCACTATGGCTGACCAGCCATCTGCCATAGTGTGGGGCAATGTGAGGGTGGGGCCAGCCGCCACAACATCTTTTGCAACCCTTCCCAGGCCATGTGGGTGGTGGGATGGCAGCCCGGCTACAGGCACATATGTTCAGTGCCCTGACACGGCCCGGACCATGTGCACTGTGGATTTCTGCCCCAGGCTGGGTCACTATCAAGTGTGTTTTTACCCAGAGCGTGTGTGAATACACACTAATTTTTTAAGCCAGCTGTCAGAAAGGGACTTGGACATTAAACATAGGAGGACCCTTTGCGCAGCTGTCCCAAAGCAGAGCAACTGATGCACACCATAAGGACCCTATCAAGGCACTAACAGTATGACATTAGTCTTTATATGACTAATGGGCAGTGCCCATCCTCTTGACCAAAGTAAATGGGAGTAGCTAGCACTGCAGTAGCTTTTCTTGTACATTTTTGAAAAGAAGTGGGAAAGTTGGCAGTTCAAGGCTCCTATAGGCAAAGAAATAGCATGGAAACATTACAAATTCTACCACATGGGAGACAAGCCCTATATTATTGGGAATTTTTACACACCTTAAAGTTCCAGATTTTTTAGTCTTCTGGGTTTACAAGTCCTCAAGTAAGTTCCAGATACGTTCTTATCAGACGCACTGCCCTGAGGCAGTTCCTTGATGCATTCTTCACATACACACTGCCCTGAGGCAGCCTAAAGTAGCCGCTACTGTAGACATGACAGACTGCCATGGAAACCAAGTGACCACAGCTGCCTAGAGCAAGGCAGTTTACCAGGAGAACTTTTAATACATAAAGGTTCTGGGAGAAGTTCTATGCAGAAGTTCAAAGAGCCAAATGTTTAAGATCTGGGTGAGTGATTTAGACACACAGAAAGTTCAGGATGCAACAGAAAACATGCAGGAGAATTGTGTGTGTAAAAACACCCATTGTTTCCCAAAGTAAACTTATAAACGCAAGAAATCACACCTTTCGCTTACCACACATTCCAGATTTGAATCCTTGATCTATCAGTCTCTCCTGTGCTCTAGGGTATTTTCAGATGTTACAAGATCACGCTCAACCACAGTGAACCACGGTCAATCCCACAGCGGGGCCAAAGCGCCCTGAACTTCTGTTCGGCAGTCGCGAGATGTTCACCACGGTCAATACCTACATGGGGGTAATTTCAACCACGCTTCCGGGGCTCCCCACCGGAGAATCCCCAGAAGCGTGGTCAAAGAGATTCCCGACGGGAACCAACAAAAAGTAACGTCTGGCCAACAACCACCAGCGGGAATCAAAGGAAATGATTCCCAGCCGAGGACAAAGCATGCAGCATCGCTGCTAGGCAATGAGTGACAACACAAGCCGGGGAGGGAGATTTAAAGGGCACATGGCAGCAGCGGGGACGAGCCACCCCGGCGCCTTCCGGGTGCTTTGACCACGGCCCAGCTGGGATCAGTGTAGCATCTGTTGCGCTGCCCCAGGCTGTGATCTGTCGGCCCAATTTCCTGCCGTGGTCCCGGTCCCATCATGTCTGTTCGGGGCTTTTCTTGACCACGGGGGGTGGTTGTTCGGTTCACCCTGCCGGGGATCCACTGTGGTGAATTGGGACCATGTAACATCTGAAAATACCCCTAGTCTACCAGCAGAGCTATAGGAAAAAAACATTCAGCTAAAGTGTAAGCCAAAACCCGAAATGGCAAATCGTGCAAATGCTGTTTCTGTGGGAAACAGATCATTCAACATCATCCACACAATGTGGAAACTTACTGGCTTTTCCACTGTTTTCACAATTTGTCATCATTTTTTGTCAGTTGAACAGAGCTGCTACAAGGCCAACCCTGTGTGTGTCTGGTACACGCCCCTAGAGGTGTGGAGACTCAAAAGTGCTGGGGAAGTGCTGGAAATTGCCGTAAAAGTGCTGTAAAACTGTTATAAAAGTCCCAGAAACTGAACAAAATAATGAAAAATTATGAAAAGTGATGAAATTGATAGGAAATGATGAAATATCACTGACAAAATACCAACAAATACTCAAAAACGCTCCCAAAAGGTCGGTATTTCCCTGCAGAATGTAAACACTTGCTCTTGTTTCAACCCTACTAGAGAGTTTTAGCCACATAATGGGGTGGGGGGAGAGAACTCTATATAGTGCCAGAAATCTAGATAGCTGTTTCTAAGGCTGTTACAGGAGCAGTTGCAATGTGGCTGGGTAGCTAAACTTTGTGTTTGCTGTGCCAGGTGTCATGGGTTCTGGCCTACGTTGCATTTTCTTCCTCTTGCCCTTTTGTTTATTTAACACGCTAAAGTCCCATCTCCTTTTGCCCCTAATGGATGTAAGATGCAATCTGAGCTGTGAAACTAGGACCTGTCCCTTAATTATTAAAAGCAGAAGACAGAGAAACTTCCCTGCTGATGTTTCCATACAGACTCTTACTATAGGAGCTTTAAACTGCTAACTTTTCCACAGCTCTAACAGGAAAGCTGCCAGGCCAACTGCCAACTGCTCCTGTCTACCTTGGTCTTGAGAATGGACACGGTATATTGGGCATATAAAGAGTTTACAGTTAACACACTGAAAGGGCCCTGCTGGTGTCGTTCAGTTGCTTTGCTTTGCTTTGCTTTGAGACCGCTGTTCCAAGGGTCTTAGGTTCTATACATCCCCCTGTTTGCCCAAACCCTCCTCTAACAAGTGGCTTATAAAATTAGTGGGCATTCACACACACATGATTTCAACCAGATAGACAAATACTGATTTTGCATTGCAGGTATACAGTCAGGTACTCCAAGGGCTACCCAAAAATTCAGATATTACACACAGGTAATAATTTCACTGCTTGTTTCAGCTCTAGTGCTGTAGCATTTTATTATCAGGCACTTATTTAGCACCCTCAGTGTTCAAAGTGCTTTACAATCTTTATCTAGTTTACCTTCACAACAACCTTGTGGGGTAAGTCATTATGATTCCTGCTTTGTAGATGGGGAACTGAAGCTGAGAGAGAATAAGTTCCCCAAGTCACCCAGTGAGTTCCTGAGTGGCCTTGGACAAGTCACTACCTTTTAGCCTTCGTAATTGACTAGTCATTATTTTGTCAATTCCTAAGCAACGTGCTAATCATTTAAGGATTTTACTTGGTTGACTGTCCTGCTAGTAGTGTATTCTTACATTAGTCCTTTTCTTCCCTAGATATGGGTAAGAGCTTCGGAACTGAGTTACGAGTTCTAGTGTTCTATTATATTGGCATACTTTCAGCTTCATTTTGAAATAAACAGTTTCACCATATTTCTCTGGGTGCAAGTTGACTGGATTTTTTTTTCAAATGTAAGAGTGTCATCAAGACAAATTGCAGCACCGTGTTTGAAATACAACTTATGCTTAAAAAGTCAGCCTGTCACTCTGCTTGAATGTCTGCAGTAAATCACCTTAAATCAATAAAGAAGAAACAATCAATATGTTAAAACTAGCCATGCCCATTTAGTTTCTTCAGTGAAAATGTAAGATTGTTTTCCATGAACTGGATTAAATATCTTTTTTTTAAAAAATACAACCATAATTGTCTTTATTTTTCAATGTCCATCACATTCTTCAGATAAAGATGCTAGAAAAAAATCATTGCACATACCAAGGAGGCATTAAAAATTTGGTCAGGAAAACATCTCAGGATAATCCCTCAGTGTTATGTGCTATCAGATTCCCAGATTTCAATCTAAAGGTTTTCTATTATGTAAGTTGGTATTTAAAGGTTAGGAACACTAGAAATGTTTACCTACAAAGATTGCTGTAGTCAAACGATGCATTTATTATATATATCTGGTTGCAGCTGTGCAAGAAATAGCCATAAAAGTGGAACCGTGTCCTTTTAAAAATAAAATAATAATAATAATAATAATAATAATAATAATAATAATAAAAGGACACACCACACAGATGTCATTAACATCTTAGCTACAGAAGTTGAGTTCTCCTCATCATCACTGCCTCCTCCTCTTCTACATCACCATCAGACAACTGAGTATTGTAAAGGGAGATGCTGAGGTGGTGGATTATTGATATAGGGAGATTAATGAGATGATGGCCCCCAACCCAAAACAAGTAGTTCCAAGCAGCAATCACCTAAATTAATGAGTCCTGGTATAATACAAAAGGGGCTATCTCCCCCCTCCAAGTGCATCTATTGTTATAAAATCTAGGGGCGCTGCTTCACTTTGGGCCCTCTTTCAATTTTAATTGAAATTGGTATGAGGAATCCACAGTTACTGGGGTGGGAGGGGAAAACAACAAAGCTGATGGGATATTTTGATTGCAAAGGAGGCCACATCTCTCCTGTACATGTGCCTACAGTTATGAAACTTTGGACCCCCTGCTTACATTTGGGACTTCTGGCCCTCTACTATACCATATTTGACCGAAATTGGCCTTTAGTATCACAAGTCAATAAAGGGAAATACACCAAGAGACCACATTAACTTTGGTTTCCTATGGAAAGAAGGCTTAAAACTAGAGCTAAAATGGGTATCTCCCCCCCCCCCAAAAAAATGGAAGTCCCTGTTGAATCCATAGTACCTGATTCTTCTGATGATGGAGCAGGTACCAGGGAGTGCCCAAGCAGTTCCAGCTCTGTCCCCTCCCACCTCCTCTTACCTTTTATTGAAGAGTTTTACTGGGGTATATGGTATGGTGGGTGGGATTTGAGATAAAGCCATGCCCCCCATGAGGCATGGGTGTGGATGGGTAAAAAGAGCTGGGCATGAGCTCTCCCACACGTGAGAAACGGGGGAGTGTGGATTCCTGTTTGAAATGCATGAGAGCTTGGAGGGAGGGGTTTTATTGTGCTTTACTTGTATTTTATAAATATGTTATAAAATGTACTGCAACCTGGTCCTCAGTTTTCCTTGGAAAACACAAAGCACTGATGTATTCTCCTCAATTTTCTGAGGTCTGAAGTTCAGAGGATGGGCCCCCAAAACTTTGGTCCTTGGAAAACCTCAGCTGAGTGCAGGCACTAGACTCCTGCTCCCTCTTCCCTGGCCCTGCTGGCCAGGAAGAGAATAGGCCAGCAGGGGCAAGGGAAGAGGGTGGGGGGCTAGTGGGGACTAAGGTGTGGAATTCTTAAGGGTGTGAGGATATAGCGGGGACTCAGGGGTAGAGTATTCACCATCCAGAGGGGGTCTGGAAACATGTGGCTTCCTCCGGGGACAGGTAAATTTTTTAAAAAGAGAGGAAAAAATGCTGGGCATTCTCATGCCCTTCTGAGCATGCTCAGGCCTTTCCAAGATGGTCTGGCCCATTCCTCTTCTGTGACCCATTCACACACACACACACACACACACACACTTTGGCTCCCTCTGACCCTCTCCTCGCACCTGCCCTTGGAAACAGCCCAAGTATTCTCCAAGGGTTCTTAGACCAGCCCAAATACTTGAGACCAATCCTCAGACCCTCAGAAATACTCATTAATATTTAAAAAAATATTTGGTGCAGCCCTACTTGTAAGCCTCCAAGACCCATGGTCAGGGGCAAAAGACGGAACCCTGCTGGGCAGGATATAAATCCAAAGATGATGATGATGATGATGATGATGATGATGATAATAATAATAATAAATAAAAAACATATCACCTTTGCAGCAGCACTAGAGATGTGATGGCAGCACTAGTGAGTTGTCAGGGATCACAGAGGCAAGGGGCATATGGCAGGAGGGGCATTATATTTATTTATCTGTTTGTTTGTTTGCTTGTTTGTTTAAACATATATGCTGCCCTTCCCAAATCAACTCAGTGAGGCTTACAATTAATATAAACCCTTAAACCACATAACCCCACCCCAATTCCCTCCCCCAAACCCTACCACTAAACCTCCCCTCCGAAAACCTCCCTATTCCCTCCTCCCAAACTACAAAAACATATACAGCCCCAATCCCTATCCCCACCTGCAAAATGCCTTACCAGACAAGAATGGTTCTAGTGGTGGGACCCCGGGCCCATTACCGGCTACCGGATTTACCGGTTACCGATTCTGCGAAAACCAAATTCCCGGATTAAATCCGATATACCGGTACCGGATTTATTTCATTGAGTTCAATGGGGCGCTGTGTCCCCATTGAAACCAATGAAATAAATTAATTCCCTCCCCCTCCCCCTCCCCCTCCCAGGCTGCGCGGGTGGAAGGGGGGACACCCCCCACTCACCCTGCCCAGCCTGGATTTTTGTTTTAAAAAAGACCCAGAGGCGAGCCCACCCCGCAGCACCAGCGGCCGCGGCATCCCCGCAGCCGCCGGTAAGTATGACCCGATCCCTGGGGGGGGTGTTTAACACCCCCCCCAGGGATC
>QEPC01000715.1:2623077-2662121 GCA_003113815.1 Sphenodon punctatus
AATCCAGGCTGGGCAGGGTGGGTGGGGGGTGTCCCCCCTTCCACCCACGCAGCCTGGACTCGGGGAGGTTTTTTTTAAAAAAAACTTTTTTTGCTGGGGCTTTAAGTTTTTTCACATTGCAGCCATTTTTAAATGGCTGCAATGTAAAAAAAATCCGGTACCCCGGAATCTGGTACCCGGTCCGGATTACCGGGTCGAATCCGATAATGCCGGTACGCCTGGTACCGGCATTATCGGATACCGGATTTTACCGGTTTCCCGCCCCTAGTTTACACTGCCTCCAGAAGATGCTTAGACTTGGGGCTCAAGGAAAGGCGTTCCATAGAACTGAGGCAGTTACCGAGAACACCCCTCTGCGCATCCCCATCCCATGGTCAAGGATAAAAGGTGTATCCCACAGCAGGACACTCCCGGCCTATTACAGGGGCTGTGACAGGGCATGGTAGTTCAGTCAGTTCCTCAGATATGTGGGGCCCAGGCCATTTAAGAAAAGGCTGCAGTCTCCTCGCCACATGGAGTTGGCATGGCAATGAAAAGCAGGCAATCCCACACCTGGAGGCCCATTTTGAGGCCTGGGAAAACCAGAAAACTGGGAGTAGGGCAGAAATTAGTAGAACATGCAATATTCAAAAGTATTTCTGAGTAGTCAAGGATTCGGTTTGAGTATTCGGTAGAATACTTGGTACTTGGTGAATACTTGGTACTCAGTATGAAAATTTGCACCCTTGCCTTGTTTTCCAATTAAGTGTCCCCTTGGTCCACTTATGTGTCTTCCTACATACCAAATAAGGAAGCACCAGCAGAAGAATTATTTATTTCTAAGGGGGCGCAGTAGGCAGGAAGGAGGGGAAGAAAAATTTCTAGGGAGTAATGATGAGAAGGGGTGGAGGGCAGGAAAATTGGGGGGGCATGGCAGGCAGGAAGGAGGGGCAGGTGGCAGGAAATACACTGTGAGGAGCGATGTAGACCATAGGCTGTTTTTACATGGACACTCCTCTCCCCCACCCCTCACTCAGTGTTCGGATGGGTGTGCAGGGGGTGGGGTATCCATGTAAATGACTGGGGGGGATGGGATTCCGCTCTGTGTTCATCCATGTGAACACCGAGTGGAATGGGTGGAGGTGCATGCGTACTCCCGTGCAACACCCACCTCCGCCCATCACCCACTGACCTCCACACATGGAGCCCTCCGGAAAACCAGAGAAGGTCCCGTGAGTGGAGATGGGTGGAGGTGTCTGTGTGTCTGTGTAAAACGACACCCACCCACCTCCACCCACAACACCGAAATACCCATACCCTTACCCACCCCCGTCCATGTAAAAAGAGCTATAGAGTCAAAGCGGAGAGGCCACCACAAGTGTCACCTTCACACCACCGGCTCTCTGTGAGCATGCTGGACTATATTTCCCAGCATGCTCTCAGAGACTAAAGGGGGTGGATCAATCTCCAGGCATTATAATGGTGGTCGAGGCTGGCTGTCTGGGAGCATGCTGGACTGCATTTTCAAGCATGCTCCCAGAGAGCAAAGATAGCCGCATGATCTCCCAGCATTAGCACAGTGGCTGTGGTTACTTGTGAGCTGTGAGCTGCCACTCGCTGGGGAGATCTGCAAGGAAGAAACAAAAGCAGGAACATATGCTGATGAGAAAGGTAGGGTACATGGCGGCAGCCCAGTGCAGGATCAGGCACGCATTACTTGTTCGAGGCATTTCTGAGTACCATGCCCATTACATGGTTTCTCAGTACTCAGTAAAACCAAGTCGAATACCACAATCCTCGGCTGAAACTGAGTAAAACTGAATACTGTGTTTTAACCCTCATTCTGAGGCTTATATGGGCACCAGTTGGCCTGCTCAGGCCTGAAAACAGGCCTTGGGGTATCAGACTAGCCCCCTTCCTACTGTACCCCCTGCTGCCACAACCTCCTAGACCCATATTGTCCCACTTCCTCACCAGCATCACATCACACTTTCCCCTGCTCCCAAGACCCAGATAATAACTGTATGAGAATGTGCTACATATGGGTACCCCAAAACACACACACATGAGGACAACCCTGCAGGTACCCACATGCAGTTCTGCATGTACCCAGTGAATTCCTGAACGACTGCCCAGAGGCCTGGAATGGGAGAACTCACAGGGAACAGACCCACCACCATTTCAGCTCTACATAAAACCTTTTGTACGTGCCCTGTTGACTGCAGACACTTATAAAGGCTCTATGTTTGCAACAAAAAAGTTAATTACACCATGAATAGCAGTAGATTGCTTCTATGGGTGTTTTCAGATGAGATGTTACCCCACATGAGCACCCATGAGCCACAGATTCAACCGCCCATCTGAAGGTGGAGCAGCTGAGCGTGCACGACCATGAACCACTGAACACCCACTCTCAGCCACTTACGAAGCACTTCTGGGAAAACCAGAGTGCACTGTGGAAGGCAGGTCCAGTGTAGGGATGTGAGAACAGAACGGGGATCAGATGTTCAGCCGTTTGGCCCAAAAACTAAGTTCGGGTTCGTGGGTTCGGTCCGGCAGAGTTCGGTCCCGCTGAACTTTCAGGACGTTCAGCCACAGTGGAGGTTTCGGGTGCTCCGGGGGGGCCGTGGAGGCATGGCAGGCCATCCAAGACACAGCAGCAGCAGCAGAAGCAGCAGCAGCAGAGACTGGGAAGGCTTGGTACTTGGCACCCTGGCTTGCCCGGGCAGGCAGAATGGGTGCTTGGCCCCTGGGGTTGCCTGTGGTGCCATTGCTGGCCATCTGAGACCCAGCAGCAGCAGAAGCAGCAGACATCGGGAAGGCTTGGAGCTTGGTGGCTGACCTGGCACACCTACTTAGACGGGCACTGCAGGTTGCCAGGCATAGGTGGAGCAGTGGAAGACATTGGATTTCCCGGTAGCAGAACCCATGGCAGCAGCGGAAGCAGCAGCAGACAGACTCCTTGATGAAAAGCAACTGGTCCACCAACTTGACCCCCAGTCTCAGGCAGTGCAGTGATAAAATGTCCCCCGCCATAGAGAACAGACATCCACTCACTGGGGACACTTGTTGGTGGGCAGAACAACAGAGCCTTGGATGCTTTGGACAGGGCTGGCCACATGTCCCTCCGAGAGCTGTGTCGCCACCATGTTCTGCCTCTCCCATCAGCGCTGTCAGTGGTGCAGCAGCAGCAGCCAGTTGAGGCCAGAAGCATAAGTGCACCATAGAGGAGCTGGGTTGGGGGAAGCTGTCAAGTCCATCAGCAACTGAAGGATGTGGAGTGCGGCTTTCAAGTGAGAGGCACACGCATATTGGGGCAAATGATTGCGCTCAATGGGCACCCCTTCTCGGTGGTCGAGGGCATGAGGTTTAGGTGCCTGCTTGGGTTCCTAGCCCACCAGTTTAAGCTGCCCTCACACACCACACTGGGTCAGGCTGCCACCGATGCCCGGCAGCCTGCAACACCCAGTCAAGCAGGGGTGGCAGCCACCGAGTCCTGGCCAAGCCTCTGCTGCTGCTCCGCCAGTGCCTGGCAGCTTGCAATGCCCGGCCCTTATGGTGACTAGAACTGGAGAATCCAGCATAGAGTGAGCAGAAGTGGAGGCCTGCCAGGCAGCACCACCCTGAATTGACATGTGGTGCCAGCCATGTACTGAGTTTTAAAGGAGCGGGTGAGGGAGCAGCTGGCAGGGGCTAGGGGTGCCACCACCCACTTTGCCACTGACCTGTGGTTGAGTAGGAACGTGCAGCATGCCTATCTGGCAGTAATGATGCACTGGTGGCAGGACCCAGAGGCAGCGTTTGACAGTGGCAGGAGGGGTCCCGAAGCAGGGTATAGGTGGGCCCTGCTTCAGGCAGAAGTCATGGATGCTGCAGCCCCCACACTTCTCAGAACATCAAGGCACCCCTGACCACTATGGTGAGGGAGTGGGTCATGCTAGGTGTGCCCTTCACCAAGGGGTGCATGGTGATGCACAATGCAGCCAACATATTGAGGGCAGTCCGTGAGGGGGGGCTTCACAAGCATGCCTTCACCTGGTGGTCAGGAACGCTCTGGGCTTGAGGGAGAAGGGGATTGGGGCAGGCACCCTTAGCTCCCTGATCCAGTGGGGGAGGAAGCTGGCTGGTTTTTTTAACTGGAGTAATGGGCAGCGACCTCCTCTGGATGAAGCAGGCCGAGCAAGGCTCCCCAGTGAACCAGCTGGTGCAGGATGTGTCCACCCCATGGAATTCCTCCATGTTCCTGATGCTCGAGCAGCTTCTTGAGCAGAAAGCTGCCTTGCATCAGGTTCAACTGGTGACGGACAGCAGGGCACTTCCAGGGTACTATGGGATGGAATGAGAGATCCTGGATCACACTATCTTTGTTCTTAGACCATTCCTGGCCTTAACAGAGACCATCAGCTCCTCCATGGCCACCATTAGCCAGGTGACCCTTCTGGTGCAGAGTTTACTCAGGAGGCTGGAGGAGATTCTCCGGGGGTGGGATTGTGGCCCTTAGGGCAAGGAGCTGATGGCTGAGGTGGTCACCCTAGTCCAGCCGCTGAAGGCTGGGCTGAAGGCATGGTTTGATGAGCTCCTGCACTGAGGAGAATATGTGTTGGCAGTCAACCATGTTGGACCCCAGGGTCAAGGGCAGCATGGCATGCCAGACACCGCTCTATGGCCACTGGAAGGGTGAGCTGGTGGACAGGGTCCATCAGTCAGAGTGGACTCTGGAGAGTGCATGGCAGCAGAAGCAGGATGCCCCTGGGGATGGTAGGAGTGAGAGCAGCCACCCCTTTCAGCCAGCGGGGTCTATCCCTGCTCCCAGCCCTAGCAATAGCAGCACCAGCAGCAGGATGAGCAGCAGCAGCACCCCTATTGCTTCTGGATGACATGGATGGACAGCCCTCCTTTCCTATAACGTAGGCCCCAGAACCCTGACGGTGGGTCTTGGGGCTGGAGTGGCTGCCTGTTTCTTGATGCCATGGAATGACAGCTCCCCGTGAGCGGAATAACAGCCCCAGAACCCTGATGGTGGTTCCTCAAACTAGAGTGATAGCTTCTAGATGATGTGGATGGACAGCCCCCTGTGCCTGGAAGGTAAGTCCGAGAACTGTGACGGTGGGTCCTGGGACTGAAGTGGCTGTTACTTGATGCAGTGGAATGACAGCTCTCTGTGAGAAGAATGATGGCCCCAGAACCCTGACAGTGGGTCCTAGGACAGGAGTGGCAGTTTCTGGATGCACTGGAACAATGGCTTTCTGTGAGCAGAATGATGGTCCCGTAACCCTGATGGTGGGTCCTGGGTCATATTCAACCAAACTCAAGAAGCTCTACTGCAAAGTGGCCAAGCCTTGCCCAGTGGTGAATCTCATGTTCACCCAGACCCTGTCCGCCGGCGTACTCATCTGAGCTATGGCCATTTACAAGATTGAGGAGCAAATGGCTGAAATGCAGTACCACCAGCAGCAGCAGACATAGGATTTTCAGGGCACAGTAACTGCGGCTGGCACCCTTTCTCAGCCATGCACTGCAGGCTGACTGGCATTGGTGGAGCAGAAGCTGCCAAGGCTTGGTGGCTGGTACCCCTGCTTGGCCAGGCATTGCAGACTTGCTTCCTACTCTCAGGATCTCAACAAACTATGCTGCCAATTGGTCAAGCCTTGCCCAGTGGTGAATCATGTGGCCACCCAGTTGCAGACATTGGATTTCTGGGGTCACAGTACCCGTGCCACAGCAGGGGCAGCAGCAGAAGCAGACATTGAGTTGCTGGGGCACAGAACCTATGGCACAGCAGAGGCAGCAGCAGCGGACATTGGATTGCCCGGACACAGAACCCATGACACAGACAGCAGAGGTGGCATTGGCATCAGAAGCAGACATTGGATTACCCATGCACAGAACCCGTAGCACAGACAGCAGAGGCGGCATTGGCAGCAGCAGCAGACAATGGATGGACCGGGTACAGTACCCATGGCACAGACAGCAGAGGTGGCAGCAGCAGGATTTGCCTATGCGCAGCACCCCTGGAGCCAGGATAGTAGGATTTGTCAGAGAAGAGCTCCCATCCAGCAGCAGATGGCAGCAGCACGATTGAATGGGCACATTTGGATTTACCAGAGCAGTGCACCCATAGACCAAGAAACAGCAGCAGTGGGATTATCAGGCCAGTGGGGCACATCACCCAGGGTTGCCAGGGCAGGCAGACAGGTACCTTGGCATGAGAGGTAGGCAGGCTGGGGCAGGGCTTCAACTTTGCCCACAGGGCAACCCTGATGGTGGGTCCTGGGTCATGTGTGGCATGAGCATGGGAAGGCAGTGTGGCATGAGCATGGGAAGGCAGACTGAGGCAGGCTTTGATCTAGGTCACCTGGATGGGCAGGCAGACAGGTAGCGTTTTATGAGCAGAAGGCAGACTGTGGCAGGCTTTGATCTTGGACACCTGGGCGGTTGGACAGATAGACAGGCAGCGCAGCATGAGCAGAAGGCAAACCGAGGCAGGCTTTGACCTAGGCCACCTGGGTGGGCAGGTGGACAGACAGGCAGGGTGCCATGAGCAGAAGGCAGACTGAGGCGGCTTTTGACCTAGGCCACCTGGGTGGGCGGGTGGGAAGACAGGCAATGCAGCATGAGCAGAAGGCAGACTGAGGCAGGGTTTGATCTTGGCAACCTGGGCAGGCGGGCAGACAGGCAGCGTGGCATGAGAGGCAGTAGGGAAGACAGGCTGGGATTTTGGTCATTCAGATAGGCTGGCAAAGACTGTGAAGTATGAGAGAGAGAAAGCCAGTCAGATAGGCAGGCTAAGATCATCTAGCTAGAGGACGGCTGGCAGGCTTACAGCTTCCCAATGCCACCCTGCATCATGAGATCAGTCGAATAGGCCAGCCGAGGACATCTAGTGAGAGGGGGGGGGAGGCAGGGCAGGTACCGGGCATTGGGAGGGCGGGACAGCACCTCAGCACAGCAGCAGCAGCCCAGATTGAGGAGGAGCCCAGTCCCAAAACTGCCCATGGCATGGGATGGCATTTGCCATTGCACCATCAATCCGTTTCCAGGGGCAGCTCAGGGAATTACAGCAGCGGAATGTTCACCTTTAGGAACAGCAACTACTCCACCAACTTGGCCCCCAGTCTCACGCAGTGTGGAGAGCAAATGTCCCCTGCCATGGAGAACACCTGCTCGCTGGGGGCACTTGTTGGTGGGCAGGACAGGATACCCTTGGCCACTTTGGACAGGACCGTCCACAAGTTGCTCTTCCCAGCCCAGGAGGCAAAGGGATTGATGCTGGGTTCTGTACACGTCTCCTCCTCCAGGTAGGTCTCCAGATCATACTCCCTCACATAACTGGCCTTTGGTACCACCTCCACCACTGCCCTCAGCCACGCTGCCTGCCTTGCTGTGCATGAGCCCATGCTCGCCACAGTGCCCTGCACATACAAGCTACTGCTTGCAATTGGGGTGCTGCTGCTGCTCAGACTTCTGCTGGTGATGATACTGCTAGGGCTGGGGGCAGGGATAGACCCCGCTGGCTGAAAAAGGTGTCTGCTCCAACCATCCCCAGGGGCGTCCTGCTGCTGCCGTGCACTCTCCAGATCCGGCACTGCCTGCCAGATCCTATTCACCAGGTCACCCTTCCAGTGCCCATAGAGCACTGTCTGCCGTGCCATGCTGCCCTTGACCCTGAGGTCCAGCATGGTTGCCAGAACGTATTCCGCCCACTTCAGGAGCTCATCGAAGCACGCCTTCAGCCATGCCGTCTGCTGCTGCACCAGGTCAACCGCCTCACCCTCCAGCTTCCTGCCCTGAGGGCCACAATGCCGCCCCTGGAGAATCTCCTCCAGCCTCCTGAGGAGACTGGACGAGAGGGGTCACCTGGATGATGGTGGTCGTGGAGGAGTTGATGGTCTCTGTCACGGCCAGGAATTGTCTAGAGGTGCCCCGCTGTCCGTCACCAGTTGCACCTGATGCAAGGCAACTTTCTGCTTGAGAAGCCGCTTGAGCATCAGGAACATCAAATTCCACCAGGTGGACACATCCTGCACCAGTTGCTGCACTGGGGATCCTTTCTCGGCTTGCTTCGCACAGAGGAGGTCGCTACTCTTCACGCTCTGGTTAAAAATACTGGCCAGCTTCCTCCCCCACTGGATCAGGGAGCTAAGGGTACCTGCCCCATTCCTCTTCTCCCCCAAGCCCAGAGAGTCCCTGACCACCAGGTGAAGGGTGTGTGAGGCACAAGGGATGCTGGTGATGCCCCCCTCAAGGACTGCCCTTAGTATGTTGGCCGCATTGTCCGTCACCACACAACCCTTGGTGAACGGTGCACCTGGTGTGACCCACTCCCTTACCATGGCAGTCAAGGCTGACTCAATGTTCTGAGTGGTGTGGTGGCCATCCTTAACTTTGTCCTGAAGCAGGGCCTACCTATACCCTTATTTGGAACCCCTTCTGCCACTGCCAAACGCTGCCTCTGGGTCCTTCCACCAGTACACCGCGACTGACAGGTAGGTGTGCTGCGCATTCCTGCTTGATCACATGTCTGTCGTGAAGTGGATGGTGGCACCCCCAGGCCTTGCCATCTGCTCCCTCACCCGCTCCTTTAAAGCCTGGTACAAGGCTGGCACCACCTACCGACTCAGGATGGTGCACGAGAACAGCTTAAACTGGGGGGCCAGGAACCCAGTTTATGCACCTTGGTCCTGGGGGACTTCAACGTCCATGCCAATGCCAGCCTTGTAGGAGCGGAGCGAGAAGTCATAGCTGCCATGACAACCATGGATTTGTCCCAAGTGGTCACCTGCCTGACCCACGTGGGGGGGAATATCCTCGTCCTGAACTTTGGCTCTGGCCTTGAGGTGGGTGGTACGGTAGTGGGGGAGGTTATGGCTGTTCCCTTGTCATGGACAGACCATTATCTCCTCCAGGCCAGCCTCTCAGCGCACCACCCCCAGAAGGGGAAGGGACCAGTTAGGTTGGTCTGCCCTCGGAGGCTGATGGAACCTCATCTCCCGGCGGAAATCTTCGACCAAGGCCACCAATGCTGTCTCAGTGCCATAGCCGGGACGGAATCCGGATTAAAAAGGGCCTAGGAAACTGATGCTGTCTAGATGTGCCTGGAGCTGGATCGTCACTGCCCACCCTAAAAAGGGAGGGTTAGAGACAGGTCAGTAGCTGGCGAGTGCATCCACATCCAATGATTTTATTTCAGCAGGGGGTGCACCACAGCCTCCTTGAGGCTGGGCGACAACCTCTTCTGCTGCAGGGTCACATTAAACACTCTCACTAGTACCATTCCCAATGTCTCCCTGGAGGCTTTCACCAACCAGGACGGGCAAGGATCAAGTTCGCAACTGGTGGCTCGCACAGACCCCAGGACATACACCGTATCGGCTGATGTCACTTCCTGAAACTCCCCCAACAAAGCTGAACCAGATGGGGCCTCCATCACCTCGCACTCTCTAACTACTGTCCCCAAGCCAGCATTGAAGTTGCTCTGGATCCGAGTGATATTGTCCAAGAAGTAGATGGCAAACTCCTCACAGTGGGCCTGGGACAAGTCCCCGTCCAGGCAGAGGGAAGCCGGACTGACCAGCCCCCGCACCACCCGAAATAGCTCCGCCGGGTGTGACTTTGAGTACGCTCTGAGGGCGGCAAAGAACCCCTTCTTTGCTGCCCTCACAGCTTCAACATAGGACCGCAAATGGACCCTATGGAGAAGTCGGTCGGAGTCAGAGCGAGTCCGACGCCAACGTCACTCTAGCCTCCTGACTGCTTCCTTCATACACCACAGCCCCTCAGTAAACCAAGGGGCCCTACAGTGATGAGACAGAGGCAGAGGGCGTCTCGGAGCCACCCTGTCAATGGCCTCCCCCAGCAAGCTGTTCCAATGCTCGACTAGCTCATCGACAGAGTGACCGTCCAGGTCAAGGTTAATTGCCTCAGGACCTCCGACACAGGACGTTCTACATTTCTTGTCCTGCTAGATCTCTCGGCCCCTTTTGACACCATGGACCATGGGTTGCTGTTGAGGAGGCTGCGTGACCTTGGGGGTCTGGACAGGACTTTCTTGAATGGTTCTGCTCATTCCTCATGGGAAGAAGCCAGAGGGTGGTGTTGGAAGCTGAAACATCTTGCTCCTGCACCTTGTCCTGCGATGTTCCTCAGGGTTCTATTCTGTCTCCACTACTATTTAATGTGTACATGCAGCCCCTGGGGGAGGTCGTGAGAGGGTTCGGGGTGTGTTGTCACCAATATGCTGATGATACTCAGCTGTACCTCTCTTTTTCAGCTAACCCAGACCCTGCTGTCTCATTGCTATCCCAGTGTTTAGAGGCCATGGCAGAGTGGATGTGGCAGAGCAGACTGAAGCTCAACCCCGATAAGATGGAGGTGATGGTGGTGGAGAGAGCAAGGGAGGTGTTGGCCCCCCTAATGGGGGGGGGTTCACCCTCCTGTAGCTCTGCAGGTTCAAAGTCTGGGGGTGGTGTTGGACTCGGACCTCTGCCTGGATCGGCAGGTGGAGGTGGTAGAGAAGGCTGCCTTCCGCCAGTTGTATCTGGTGCGGAGGCTACATCCATACCTCTCCAGGCCGGACCTGGCCTCCCTCATCCATGCCTTTGTCACCTCGATGCTGGACTACTGCAATGCGCTCTACGTGGGGCTGCCCTTGTTCCTGGTTCAGAGGCTGAACCTAGTGCTGAATGCGGTGGGCCGTCTCCTTATAGGGACAGGTCGTCGGGAGCATATAACACCTGTGCGTCGGACTCTGCACTGTTTGCCAATAGCGTGCCGAGCCAGGTTCAAGATATTGGTATTGATCTATAAGACCCTTCACAGTCCCCTTATACATCAGGCCCCTTATACATCAGGGAGCACCTCACACTCTGCGCTCCAGAGTGGCATCTTTGGTCTGCCGGGGGTGCTTTCCTGGAGGTTCCCCATGTTAAGCGAGGGGCCACAATGGAGAGGACATTCTCAGTGACCGGGCCCCTGGCCCCAAGTGATCTTTGTATTCTCAGTGATCTTTGGCCACTGGCCCCAAGCCTCCTAACATTTTGGCAGGCTTGTAAAACCTGGCTGTTCGCCCAGGCCTTGGGGAGGGTGGGTTAGGTTTTTTATTCTCCCTGCCCTTATTTTTTATTTTTCTTTATCCCTAGATGTTTTAATTGTTGATATTTTTATGAAAGTAAAGGTTTTATAAATTTTAATTGTACGTCACCCTGGGATGCCATAGGCATATGGGGCAACTAATAAATGCAAGAAAATAAATAAATAAATAAATGCACCTAAACCCCATGTCCCCAGCAACTGAGAAGGGCTGCCCATCCAGGGTGATCATTTCCCCAAACATGCATATGGCTTTCATTTGAAAGCCACACCGCCCTCCAGGTCCTGCAGCTGCTGATGGACTTGGCAGCTACCCCTACCCCAGCTCCTCCATGGTGCACTGACACTGCTGCTGCTGCTGCTGCTGCTGCTGTTCTCCCCTAGCAGTGATACCACTCCTGCTGCTAGAGGCAGCTGTTCGATCAGGACGCTTGCCCGCTGATGGAGACAGATGACTGGCTGCTGCAGTCAGGAACCCGCAGGTGTCCACTGCCCCTGTCTGCCCACTTAGTGGCACAGCGCTGTGGCATCCCTTTAGGTGCCTCTCCATGGCAGTTGTGCCAAGGTTGGTGAGCACCTTCCCATGCTTCACCACCTTCTGGCACAAAGTGCACTGCACCTCCCTGGGATCATCCGCCCGCACCAACTTAAAATGCACCTAGACCAAGGATTTATTGCCCCCTCCTGCCTTCTTGCCCACACCAGGTGATGCACCGCTGCCAGAGCTGCTGGGAGGGATAGAACATGGTGGATACACAGCTCTCGGAGGGACAGACATCGCTTCAGCACCAGACATCGCCTCCACAGAACTAGTGTCTGCCTTGCTTTTCCCAATCAGAGTGATGTCCCCTCATGAAGAGGAGTACTGCAATTGTGAGGCTTATGGACTGCCCACCATGCTGCTGCCACTCTCCCTGTGCCCCCTATAGCTGCTGCTGCTGCTGCTGCTGCCATTTCCTGGGGATCAGGCGCTGCCTCTATCAGTCGGGGTGGGATCCACCAGCCCTGGACTGCTGGGGATCACCTCAGCAATGGGGGTCGGGGACACTGGTGGCCCTGGAGGAACATCCAAAGCACCTGCACCGGAATCTGTAGCAGAGACAACTGCAGCCGCCTTTACTGCAGGACTTCCAGTGCCCTGCATGGCAGTGGAGGATGTTAACAGGAGGCACCACCAAGCCACACCCTGGCTAGTGCCACTTCTGGGGCCTCTGAAGCCCGACTGCCAAAATCATACCTTTTGCAGTTTGGGGCATGATGATGGGCTCAGGCTGCTGCTGCTGCCTCCTGCCACTCTGATGGCATGGCCCCTGCCACCTCTGCTACGTGCCCCATTTCCTGCCTTACAGGCAGCAAACTGGCCTCTCCTGCTTCCCTTCTCCATTTCTCCCACCCAAAGAATGCACTGGAAGATTTTTTTAATTATTATTTATTTATTCAAATTGGTAATCTAATATTATATATATCTACACTAACTCTAACTGCTAATAAGTATTCTAAAACCTATGGAACTAAATGGAATATTATCTAATATCTACAAAGACCTAGTCCTACAAATAAACTATAAAATATTAAAACTGAATCACTACACACTATCTCTATCTATCTCTATAACTAAGCTAACTCCTACAACTATCTATCTATAGTAACTACTACCTAATATCTATTTATCTATATATATATATACACACACAGGCATGGGAGGGGAGGGGAACACAGACAGCTCACAACAAACAACACACGGAGGGCTACAAAACTGAAATGAATGATAAATCAATCTAATCCTACTCTAAATAAATCCAAGAAGGGGAAGGGAATCAGGGATGGAATAAATAGTGGGAGGAGGGAAGTATTCAATGGAGGGTAGGGAGAAAGAACTTAGGGAGGGGTGAAAAATACAAACAACACCTAAATCTAATCTAATCTAATCTAAATAAATGAAACTATGGAAGTAAATGTGTGGATATGGGTGAAATAGGAGGAGGATGGTAATGGATTAGGAATACAAGCTGCTGGGAGAGGGAGACTTCTGAAAACGCCTGCTGACAGGACCAGTGACTAGCTCAGAAAGCATTGGAAGGAGGGAGGGCAATGACTTTTGTTACTTGCTGCGTCCGCCTTACCACAAGCCCCATTGGATCTGTGCAGGCTAGCCCCATGCCAATCGCAGACTGCGAAGCCAGTGGTCTGAGGAAAAGAGGGATGGTGATTGGGTAGGCTGGCTGCCCTGGCACCAGGAAGTCTACTCCTCAGCTGCCCCCCACCCCCATCCCCTGGGCCTTACAGTCATGTTTTTCCCGCCCGAATGCGGGTGAACTCACCTGAATGCCGCCGAACTATTCGGCCACTTCCACATTCGGTTCGGACCAAACACTGAATGGCCAAACCACGTTTTCACATCCCTAGTCCAGTGTGCATTGGATGTCTCTCCATGCTAGGAGATGCTTTTTTTGATCACTCCCCACGCACTCCACACATGTGGGTTCTCCATGGCAGAGACACTCAGCAGCCACAGGACCCCCCCCATTGATTTTCTCAGCTGAAAACACCCTATTCCAGTGTTCACCGGAACTAATTTAATAATATTAGTACTGCTTAACACTACTGTTAGAGTTCTTCTTTCTTTGATTTCTTATATTTCTGAAGTTTCTTAAATATTTTCTTAGTAGAGGTTTTTCTTACTCTTTCCTTTAATTTGTAAGAATCTGTCCTTCACCTCTTTTTTCACATTATACTTTGTCTTCAGATGGCTTTTGCTACCAATTGCATTATCACGCAGAAATATTCAAAGCAAACTCTTCAGATTTGTGTTGTGAGTTTGCAGTTCCCCATAGATTACCTTGCAAGGGTTGGGGAGGGGGGTGTTTGCCATTTTTGCCTAGAAATCATAACTATTTATTTAATAACTATTTAATTTTCTTTCCTATATGATTGGTTGGTTACCACTTAGTGCAGAATATAGAATTTGTTTGGATAAGTGAATTTTAAGAAATTCATTGTCTGCGCTTCAGCTAATCAAACTAAAACTTTGATGCAAGAATTTGAAGATTCGTTAATCCTGAGATTTGATTCACTTCAGCAATACACAAGTCTGCTACTCAATCATCCCTCCTATCTATCTCTTCATCTCAGCCTGTCTTGCCTGCACCTATTCTGGATATTATCTTTCTTCAGGTTAAGTCTATTTTAATGTCCCATTTTTACAATGCTGCTTCTAACAAATTTTGTCCATAAATTGTAGGTTTTTTACTTATCATTATTGTCATTCCCCATCCATTGTTTTAATTTCAAAACTTTGATTGATGATATTCATTCTCTGCATATCTTTGTTGCCATCTGGGGGTACAAGATTATATTTAAGTCACAAAATGGGGTGACATAGGCAAAACGTTTGCAAACCTCTGGAGTATATACTTTTTTGAGCTGGGTGTTTGTCTGTTTCTTTGTTTTATTCCTAGTTTGTAGGAAAGGGACCAGACCCAGACTACAGAGCTGGTGCTACTGTGAAATAAATACATACACCCTTGTTGTAAAAAGAGTACATCTTTGTTGTAAAAGACCTCTTGCATTTTAAAGCTTCACTATAGTGAAGGTATAGTGTATCTATGGTTCTGTACTAAGTGAGAGGGCGCTTCCAGCTTTGCTATAGTCAGAAGTTTGACATGTGGCATTGAGACGCTTGCCCAACACTCATTTCATTTCTGATTTTTGACACAAAAAAACGTATCTCCTTCAAACACCATTAAAAGTTAATGCTAATGAGACATTCTAGAAGTAATGGTTTAATGGAGATTGCAGTGAGCTTTGAAAAAATGCCTTTGTTGTTGTACAATAACGGCCTTGAAATTGTAACATTGGCCCTTTTCACAGACACTCTAACATTGATAAAAATGGGTGTTACATTTTATTATACATGTTTCAGGGAACCCATAAAGCATACCTGCAGCCCTGTAACATGTATAATAAAATGTAACACCCATTTTATCAGTGTTCGAGTTTGTGAAAAGGGCCAATATAGTGTAGTTAAAAGATTGTGAGAAGACTTTTGTACCTGTGGAGCCAGATTAGTGGGCATTTATATATCTTATTTTGGCCTGCATATGCTGTAGGATCCATCTTGGTTGACATATATAAAAAAACATATATGTAATGTAAAAAATAAGAAATGGCAACTCATTTCATGCAATGGATGTATCTTCTGTAAGCCTCTTTGGCAACTTTTTGTATTATATAAGTTGTTTAGAATGTCAAGGCCAGTTGGTGATGTTATGGGACACTCTTATCAGGTGAGCTTGCTAGTAAGGTTTTTTAATTGGATGACTCAAGCAGAAAGGAAGCAGCTGCACTAGCTAAAATTGGTCACACATATGCAGGATTTGTAAGAGTGAGTGTGTAATATCAGAATGCTATAAGAGACAGCAGCTGGGATCCCATCTTTGGAACTTCACTGCTAACCCATGTCGCACAGATGCTGAGGGGCATAGCAGAACCTGGGGCCCACCTGGGGATCATCTCACAGTCGAGGTCGGAGTTCTCTGGTTTTCAGAAAGGGATGTAAGACGCTTTTATTATCTTTTGTATATAATAACATAGATTTAGTGGCACCATTCATCTGAGTTATCATTATTTTGATCTCAAAGAGCACACATTTGTGCACCATTTGGCGTAGTCGGCAGGATCAAATTGTGAACCTATGTTATGGTGACAACACTCTAATGAGCCAGAGCCAACCTGGATCTCAGAATTCGATGGCTCAAATGTTGCGCTGGTTATCAACACCAGTGAGTTGGACAGAGCTGCTTTGCCCCAGGGGAGCCCACACCTCAGGCAATTGGGAAAATGTCCGTAGAAGTGGGGGTTCCCGGATTGGGCAAGGAAGCAGTCTCTGAAGTGAGTTGGAAGGAGCTGTGCTGTCCCAGAGAGGCCCTCACCTAAGGGGAAAATGCCTACAGTGGGGGGCCCCAAGGGGGGAAAAAAAGGAATAGAGCAGTCTCTGAAATGTATTGAATGTTCTTCACAGCAAAATAGGGCTGGGGATAGGAGAAAAGAAATAGAAATGATTTTTCTAGAAGCTGTGAGGTAGTTGAATGTGTTAACGCTGAAAACAGCTTTGGAGTGAAGGCAGAGAGCAAAACTAGAAATAATTTGCTTCCATGGGCATGTCGCATTTTTTGCTGTTAAGGTTTTTTAATAAGGTTATGTTGATTATTCAACATTAAGGAAATTATTGATTGTTTGTTTGGGGAAATAACATATATGTTGCTATAGGAATTTACTCAGCGCAGGGCAAAGCGAGGAAAAGCATATGTTTTTAATAAGGACTTACCTTGCTTGTGTAGAGCAAAGTTAATTAAGTATTTTTGATAGATTGTTGAGGAAATTTTACAGGGGATCCTATGGAATTGAATCACAGTAGCCAAAGGAAGGTAACATAAAATGGATGACAGATGAATGCTGGGTATTACTCAACCTTAATAGAAGTGAGTCTTCAGCCTGTTACATAGAAATAGTTATGAGAGGAGTTTGAGTTCTGTTTCACATAATAAGGCCTGGGAAACCGCTCCATGTATGCTAGGCATTGAGACAGTGGAACGCCTTTTCCTCTTTCCCTCAGCAGATAGCTTAGAGTGACATTGCAGCTGTTCAAGGTAAATAGATTTGTTTAGGCACCATATATTATAAACCTTCTGGCTCATATAGTTTTGAGAAGAACCAGCTCATATATGTAAACATTGTGTGTAATTTAGTAACTTTCCAACATTGTATTACGTTGCCCTTTGATTGACAAGCATGTACTTTTTGCCTGTATAGTAAGCTATAAAAACTTGTGTATCCTGGGAGGAGGCAGAGCACCCTGTTTCCCTGCGTGGAGGCGGTGTAGCTCTCTCTCAGCACTGTGAGATAAATAAAGACTCTGACAGATTCCACCACCAGAGAGAGAGTATACATTTTTCTTCCACATTTTCCGATGATGTGCTTAGTTGAAAAAGTATGTGAGTAAAGGGTTAAGTGAATGTAGCACTGATGAGAAAGAGGGGGAGAGAATGGAATGTATTAGCTGTGATGCAGTGCTTGGCATGTACTGCCCTGCCTGTCATCATAAACTATGCAGAGAGCAGCAATCAGAGAAACCTGGTTGGATGTTAGGAGCAAGGAGCTGAACAAAGCAATTGATTTTAAGCAATAAAAGGATTTTAAAAGAAAATAAAGCTCTGTTCATGGTTTGTGATTTAAGCATTAGAAAACATGAGTGTCTTTAGTTAAATAAATAGGAATAAATGGTTCGTTTGTAGATTAGGATTAGTGAGAGACAGCGGAACAGGATCTGCAGCTGTGCTAATTAATAAGGCAGTTGCTTTTCCTATGCTGCTCCAGCAGAAAAAATGAGCAGCAGTATAAGCTGCCTGGGAACAAAAACGGTGGTGAGCTGCAGTTTCATTTTAGTTTTGTCATTTTGTTTGTGTTTAAATATTGAAGTTAACTGGAACATTAGGGCAGATTAAGCAGTCAAAGAAGGGAAGCAGTATCATTGGACCCTGCTGCTTCCGTAGTGCATCAGGTGGAGCCCCTTCCACCGATAGCCGAGTGGAGAGTTCCCTTTGAGAAGTTTTCAGAGGGGGACAAATATGCTTAGTTCCCAGATGGCTCTGCAAAATATCTCAAGGTGGAGCGGGTTTGGAAAGAAGCTGTTTTACAGCCAATTAAGGGCACTTTTTCATTCATCATGGGCAGAGAGACTCCAGCTGATTAGACTGCGCTGGAGATGCCCCAGCCCAAAATGTGTTTGTGTATAAACTCATAGGTCATTGCAAATACAAACCTTTGGAGGCCCCAAATGTTTATAAAAATGGATTAATCCATACTGGGCCATTGTGGGAAGGTGATTTGTGGAAATAAGTGATTGAGATTATCAGGAAAATCCCTGTGACAATGGGTATTTTCAGACTTACGAGATCACACTCAACCACAGTGAACCATGGTCAATCTCGCGGCGGGGCCAAAGCACCCTGAACATCTGTTTCGCGGCTGCCAGATGTTCACCACGATCAATACCCACATGGGGTCAAAATCAACCACGCTTCCAGAGCTCCCCCCCAGACCATCTCCGAAAGCATGGTCAAAGAGATTCCTGACGGAAACCAACAAAAAGTAACATCTGGACAGCAACCACTGGCCGGAAAAAAAGGAAATGATTCCCAGCTAGGAACAAAGCATGCAGCGTCGCTGCCAGGCAATGAGCAACAACACAGGCCAGGGAGGGAGATTTAAAGGGCAGACAGCACCAGCCGGGCCGAGCCAGTCTGGCGCGTTCCGGGTGCTTTGACCACAACCCGGCGTATTGGCGTAATGTTTGTTGCGCTACCCTGGGCCGTGATCTGGCAGCCTGATTCCCTGACATGGTCCTGGTCCCATCACATCTGTTCAGGACATATTTTGACCACGGGGGATGGTTGTTTGGCTCACTCCCGCCGGGAATCCACTGTGGTGAATTGGGACTGCGTAACGTCTTCAATCACCCAAAGTATCATGCCCATGCCAGGGACCCTTCCCCAACTACCCAATACAACAGTGTTGTGGATCAGATGACCCAGTCCCGAGGGGTCGAAGTTCCTAATGACATCTTGGGGGAGATGAAGAAAGATTTCCATATTCTATGCTAATGGGCTACAGCCAGAGGCATTTCCTGTCCTGTGAATACTGTGAGCTGTATTACACACTGTTCAAACAGTGAATGAGACAGTTTAGCCCTGTGGGTACTTTGCAGGGTTGGGCTGAGGCAGTGGCAATTAAGACACCTGATTGTGGTGGAAATGAGATCACCTCGATAGACTCAGGTTCCCATTTACCCTGTATTGAAATAAACAAGCTTGTGATGCGGCAAACTTAATATCCCGGCTTGCTTTAATTCCTACACAACTCTAGTTAATTGGACTCATGGAGGTGATTTGTGCTAGGATATCATTGGTCATCTTCATGCCTGGCAACATCTGGAGTGTAAATAGTCTGGCCCTCTAGGGTACACTCCCCTATTCGAAAGATGCTGTGATAGGAGGTCACACATGGCAGGGTGCGTGACTTGGCAAATTTGTCATGGCGGTAATAGCCACAGGTGAAGGGAATACATACTGAGTGATGAGAACTGGTGACTCAATACTCATTTGTTTCGACAGAGGTAAACTAAGACAGCAGGAGTAATCAACAACATGATTCCTGCACCTTTGGACGCAGCTGTGAACCTCTGTGTCAGAGCTGCGTTGCTTTGCTAAAAAATAGATTTTGTGTGTGGTTTTAACATTTATGCTTATATTTTGCAGAAAGCCTACCATTCTTTCTTGCCTTACATCAATATGGTTACTTCCTGGTGGGGGTTACAAAATTTGTTAAAGGAACTGAAATGCTTGTAATTAATTTTGTATGTTGTTAGCAATTAAAGTATAAAATTGTAGTAATTTTAAGCTTTGGTGTGAGTTTATACCTTTGCCCTATTTATTTGGCCATAATTTTTGGATGCCTATGTTTTATGGAACTCATGTAGACAATAAGAACAGAACACATTTTATTTATTTATTTATTTATTTAAAATGTATATCCTGCCCCTCCTGCCCTCAGGGCAGCCCGGGGCAGTGAACAACATTCAATAAAGATATTAAAAATTTTGAAACAATTTAAAATTACAATATGTGGGGAAAAAACCCACCCCCACCCCACCACTAACCCTTGCCAAAAGCCTGACGGAACACCCAGGTCTTACATACACGCTGAAACAGCAGGAGAGTGGGAGTCAACTAAGCCTCCTCCGGGAGTGAATTCCACAGCACATGAATGGCCACCAAAAAAGATCTAACATCAGGTGTCACCCGCCTCACCCAGGAAACCTCCCAAAAGGCTCCCACGAACAATCTCAAGGGTTGCATGGGCACATGGGGAGTGAGGCGGTCCCACAGATAAGCAGGGCCCATGCTGTGAAGGGCTTTAAAGGTTAAAACCAGCACCTTGAATTGGGCCCGGTACTTTATAGGCAGCCAGTGCATCGCCCAGAGCACTGGTGTCATGCGCCCCCTGTAACCTGCCCCCGTAAGGAGATGGGCCGCAGCATTCTACACCAGCTGCAGCCTCCAGACCAGCTTCTCGGGCAGCCCCACGTAGAGCGCGTTGCAGTAATCCAGTCTCAAGGTGATGAAGGAATGGATGACAGTGGTGAGGTCGGAGTCTGAGAGATATGGCCAAAGCCTCCAGACAAGATGTAACTGCTGAAATGCACTTCCCGCCATGGCCACAACCTGAGATTCCAGGCTGAGCGGTGAATCGAGGAGCACACCCAGACTCCGCACTTGAGAGACCATGGGAAANGCCAACCGAGCCTCCTCCAGGAGCGAATTCCACAGCACAGCGGCAGCCACCAAAAAAGATCTAACATCAGTGGCCACCCACCTCACCCAGGGAACCGCCAAAATGGCTCCCATGGATGATCTCAAGGGTCGCACGGGCACATGGGGATTGGGGAGTGAGATGGTCCCACAGACAAGCAGGGCCCAGGCCGTGAAGGGCTTTAAAGGTTAGAACCAGCACCTTGAACCTGGCCCGGTGCTTTATAGGCAGCCAGTGCAAAGCCCGGAGCACAGGTGTCATGTGCTCCCTGCGGCTCACCCCCGTAAGGAGACGCGCCGCGGCATTCTGCACCAGTTGCAGCCTCCGGACCAGCTTCACGGGCAGCCCCACATAGAGCGTGTTGCAGTAATCCAGCCTCGAGGTGATGAAGGCATGGATGACAGTAGTGAGGTCAGAGTCTGAGAGATACGGCTGAAGCCGCCGGACAAGATGTAACTGCCAAAAAGCACTCCCCGACCTGGCCACAACCTGAGATTCCAGGCTGAGCCATGAATTGAGGAGCACACCCAGACTCCGCACTTGAGAGATCATGGGAGGGCAAACCCCCCCAACAAGAGGAGATTCAACCACTCCCAGGTCCCCAAGCCCTCGCCCACCAACATCACCTCCGTCTTGTCAGAAATGCACTTCCCGCCATGGCCACAACCTGAGATTCCAGGCTGAGCGGTGAATCGAGGAGCACACCCAGACTCCGCACTTGAGAGACCATGGGAAAGCGAACCCCCCCAACAAGAGGAGATACAACCAACCCCAGGTCCCCCAAGTCCTCGCCCACCAACATCACTGCCATCTTGTCAGGATTCAATTGCAGATTGCTAGACCTCATCCAAGTCCCCACAACCGACAGGCACTGGGAGAATAAGGAGACTGCATGGTCTGGGTCACTGGAAAAGGAGAGGTAGAACTGAGTGTCATCAGCATACTGATGACACTGCATGCCCTGAAACCCCCTCATGATCTCCCCTAACAGCTGCATATAGATGATAAACAAGAGGGGGGAAAGAGTGGCACCCTGCGGGACTCCATATGTGAGGTCCCGGGGGGAAGACGTACACTCCCCCAAGACCACCCAATGAGTTCTCCCGGCCAGGAACGAACAAACCAGTCCAAGACAGTTCCACCAATTCCAGCACGGTCCCACAGGTGAGTCACCAATACCTCATGATCGACTGTGTCAAATACAGCTGAAAGGTCTAGCAGGACCAGTAACCTTGGTCCAACGCCAGATGGAGATCGTCAACCAAGGGCACCAATGCCGTCTCCGTACCATACCCAGGCCGAAACCCAGACTGGGGGGATCAAGGAAACCGGTACGGTCCAGATGTTCCTGGAGCTGCCGTGCCACAGTCGGTTCAATAACCTTCCCTAAAAAGGGAAGGCTAGAGACCGGCTGATAACTGGCAGGAGCGTCAGCATCAAGAGATGGTTTCTTGAGCAGGGGCCTAAACACAGCTTCCTTTAGGCAATCAGGCACTCTGCCCTCCCAAAGGGAAGCACTAACCACCCCAGCCAGCAATGGTCATAGCGTCTCCTGGCTAGCTTTCACCAACCAGAACGGGCATGGATCTTGCTCACAAGTAGTGGCACGAATAGATCCCAACAAGGATTCCACACAAAACAGGACAGGACGGGGCATCCATAGCCCCAAGATGATCCTCTGCAACAACTGTGGTACCAAAATCGTGGCGGATGCGAGCGATCTTATCTACAAAGTACTCGATAAATCAGTCACAGAGGTCACTGGATTGGTATAGGTCCACTTGGAGGCAGGCAGGACTGACCAAGCCCTTCACCACCCAGAAAAGCTCCGCTGGACGTGAATTGCAGATGCAATAAAGGCAGCAAAGAACTGCTTCTTTGCTGCCTGCACTGCCACAGCATAGGCCTTTAAACTACTCTTATGCTGCAATTGATCATGCTGGTCACGAGTCCGGTGCCACCATCGCTCTAACTGCCTGCTCTCCCACTTCAAACACCGCAGGCCCTCAGTAAACCAAGGAGACCTGCAGGAGACTCAGGAGGGCAGCGGTCGCCTCGAAGCCACCCTGTCAATGGTCTCGGTCAACAAGATGTTCCAGAAGGTTACGAGATCATCGACAGAGTGGGTGTCAAGGTCCAAGGGAAACTCGCCCAGAGCATTCCGGAACTGATCAGGTTCCATAAGTCTCTGGGGGCGGACCGATCTAATAGGTCCTGCACCCTGCCGGAGGCTAACATGCGCCAGGATGCACGCCTTAAGGAGGTAATGGTCAGACCAACACAAAGGCTCTACCCCCTTAACTTCTACTAACTGACCCCCCGCCTCAAGGCCGGTGCAGAAAACCAAATTCAGTGTATGTCTCTCCTCATGTTTGGGGCCACAGATGATTTGGGACAGGCCCATGGTTGTCATGGAGGTCATGAACTCATGCTTCGCTCCTCCAAGATCGGTGTCAGTGTGGATATTAAAGTCCCCCAGGACCACTAGTCTAGGGGTCGGGAGGATGACATCTGACACCAGATCAGCAAGAGCATGTAGGGATGCCGCCGGGCAGTTGAGTGCATGGTACACCAGCAGCACCCCTAATCTGCCCCCGGCCAAATCCAACACACGATGGAGACACTCAACACCTTGTGGAGCCTGCACTGGATATCTCCTTAAAGACAATTCATCCTTGATAACAATGGCTACACCGCCCCCCCAACCCCTGTCCCTCCAGCTGAGGCTGGTGCTGCACAGAGAACCCAGCCAGAACAAGATCGGCCAAGATAGGGCCCGATTCATTGTCAAGCTAGGTCTCTGTAATACACACGAGGTCGGCGTCCCATTCTGGGATTAACTCCCGGATGGTCGATGACTTATTGACAACCGATCTCGCATTCAGCAGCACCAGACCAAGGCCTGGGGTCTCCTGGGCCTTGACCCACAGCCTACCTGCATGGGGGGTCGAGAGGGGAGCGGGCACAAGGCACCACTCCCTCCTCACTGATGGAACACACCTCTCCTTTGGACCATATCTCTCCCGATCCATAACAACCCCAATAGCTGCAGAACCCCTCCCCTCCTAGAAGAACCCTGTTAGACACCCACCCTCCATAGGCTGCCCCACCAGGCTGGAAAAAGGGGTCCCACCCCCCTGTACCCTCCTACCCACTTCTGCCACCGGCGGGCAACCCTCCCCCCCGCAGGTCGCCCCTGCTCACACCAGGGGTTCGCTCCACTCTCCTCCCCCCCAACCCCCCTTCCCCTCCCCCTCCCCCCTGTTCTCTCACCACAGGAGTTACCCCTAAGCTCCCTAACCCACCAACCCCAACCTCCCACCCCAGTCCCTGGAACTCCCCCTCTCACCGGGAGTCCCCTTAACCCATGCCCCCCGTCTCACCAGGGGGCAGGGCCCATCTCCCCGGGACTCCCCCTCTCACAGGGGGTCCCCCCAACCCTCCCCAAGGGCCACCTCCCCTCCTCTCACCAGGGGGGTAGGCCCTATCCACTCTAACCCACTCCTCATACCCGTCACCCTCAAGCCACACCCACTGCATCCCCCCCAAACGCCTTAAAACCACAAAGTAAAACAAAATAAAATTTAAAAAAAGCCACCCCCTGTAACAGCAATAATATCAGTGGGGCGGGAACAGCAACAGTGAAGATGGGCTGTGGGTGTTTGTCCAGCGGAGGGGCCCCCGGGCGTCCCGACCCAGCGAACGGCCCCAGTCAACAGCCGACACCCTTTGGGTGTCACCCAAGGGCTGGCCCCCAAGGGCTGGCACCCACAGGGCCCTGCCTTGGCAGTTTTTACCTGTAGAGGGGGAGGAGCAAGCAGAGTGTCAGCAGCCTCCTCCAGTCGCCACAGCAGCCCCAGTCCTCCCAGCACCAAACACACACACAGCCCCTGCAAGCTAACCATGAGGTAACCAGATGTGAAGTGTGGACCTATGGATTGGTATGCCCAAGTGATAGCTTCGTATATGAACCCTGTACGCTGGAACACAGTTCAGGTGCTTGTAAATGGTGCCCATTTCCAATAAATTATATGATTTTTCATGAGATAGGGCCCCAAAGCATGTGTGTAGCATCAACACATGCCATTAGATGGAATGGAGTACAGGTGAGTTGGCCCCCTGTTTTGGAATGTCGACATAATGCTAACAGATTGACTGACATTGTGGACAGACTGACTAATTACTCTACCACTAATGATTCATACACCGTGTATTACACCTTGCTAGGTCCACAGCTCTCCCCCCTCCCGGCCCGACCATTACTTATGACAAACTTGAAACGTTTTTGAAGAATAATGTTTTGGTCACACAATATTTGAAAGTTACTGCTCATAATTTGTTGCATGACAAAGTTGTCATGACTCATGAAGGAGATAATCTTGTAAGCATAGCAACAGAAGAAACTCATCTTACTGTCCATCATTGGTGGGATATATTTTTATGGTTGGTCCCCCAAGGCAGATGCATTTTTGAATTTGGTATTACACCCTATTGTAATTGTATTAAGTATTATGTTATCAATTTTTTGTTTAATGTTTTACAAGTGCCATTGTATGGTATGCGTAAGATGTGACATCATTTGAAGAAATGTGAAAGAGGATTACAGGCTTCAGTTGGAAGAATATAAATGTCCAGGGGTGGAATGTAGTGAAAAGATTGCGAGAAGACTTTTGAACACCAGTGGAGTCAGATTAGTGGGCATTTATATATCTTATTTTGGCCTGCATATGCTGTAGAATCCATCTTGATTGACATATGTGTAAAAACATACATGTAATATAAAAATTAAGAACTGGCATCTCATTTCATTCAATGGATGTATCTTATGTAAGCCTCTTTGGCAACTTTTTGTATTGTATAAGTTGTTGTTTGAATGCCAAGGCCAGTTGGCGATGTTATGGGAAGCTCTTATCAGGTGAGCTTGCTAGTAAGGTTTTTTAATTGGATGAACTCAGGCAGAAAGGATGCAGTTGCGCTAGCTAAACTTGGTCACACATATGCCGAATTTGTAAGAGTGAGTGTGTAATATCAGAATGCTATAAGAGACAGCAGCTGGAGTCCCATCTTTGGAACTTCACTGCTAACCCATGTCACACAGATGCTGAGGGGTGTAGCAGAACCTTGGGCCCACCTGGGGATCATCTCACAGCCAAAGTCAGAGTTCTCCGGTTTGCAGAAAGGGATGTGAGACGCTTTAATTATCTTTTGTATGCTTATATATAATAAAATAGCTTTTGTCTGAGTTGTCACTCATCTTAGTGGCACCATTCGTCTGAGTTATCACTAATTTGATCTCAAAGAGCACACATTTGTGAAGCATATAGGTATATGACAATGCATCACTATTTTACATGGAGAACTAGATATCTATTAATGGATTTTTCTTTTACCAGCTGACCATAAATTGCAAGTCATGTGGGATATTTTAACATTCATTTTAGTTCTTTTATTTGTCCTTTAGTATAATATTGTTAATAGGCAACAAACGTGTCTAGTGTGGGACTCCCATTTATTCAGCTGTGGAATTACTGGACTGAGAGCAGACATGCTCTCATCCACTTTCAACAGGCAAGTGTTCATGAAGTACATGACTCTTTTTGGCTCATCACTTGGCAGATGAACAATAGAGGGAGTGGGGAAAGTATACTTGCCCAACAGTATCAAGAAATCCCCGGCTTTTAACCTGGGTCTCCTCACTACTAGCTGCTATGTTAATCACTAAAGCAAGTACTGGAAGAAGTTCCCAGTAAATTTGGAGTGTCTTTTTCGTTTTTTTGCATTTGTTCTGCCCAGCTCCATGTGTCACCTGGGAGGTCTTTTATATCATTATCAGTCAATCCCATAAGCAGGGTGTGTGGCTTAGGGTGTTTTCAGATGTGACGGGGCCAATTGGCCCCGTTACAAAATCAATGAATTCATCCCCTGCCGGGATGACCCGTAATGCCCTAGCAGATGTGCCGGGGGATCCCGGCGGGGAATCGGGGAGGGGGCAGGGCCGCGCAGTGCAACATGCGGCCGCACGGCCCCACCCCATCCATGCTCCCCACCACCCGCCCTTTGGGTAGACGGGCGGCTGCCGCAGTCAATGCCGCCGAAGTGCTCACCCACTATGGCCACGGGTCGGAATCCCAGCGGGGATTCCGGGCCATGGCCGCCATCCAGATGTGACGGCGGGGGTCACCACAGCGGGGAATCACCTTCACCCCGGGATAGCCTCTGGTCCCGCCAGGTATTTTCAGATGTTACGTGGTCAATGTCAACCACAGTCAATTCCCTGTGTGGTTTGGACCACGTAACATCTGTTGGGGGAACGGATGTTCCCCCCAGATGTTACCACGGCGGGGAATCACATTCACCACGCGAGTGGCCAAAGCAGCGGGACCGGAGGCCGTCACGTGCCGGAATCTCCACAGGGATTCCAGCCCGTGGCCATAGCAGGTGAGTGCTGCGGTGGCATTGGCCGTGGCAGCTGTCCGTCTCCCCAGAGGGCGGCCGGCAGGGAGCGTGGAGGGGGCGGGGCCGTGCGGCCACACGTTAGGCCATGTGGCCCCACCCCCTCCCCGATTCCCCACCAGGATCCCCTGGCATGCCTGTTAGGGCATTACAGGTCATCCAGGTGGGGGATGAATTCATTGATTTCGTCATGTCTGAAAACACCCGCCGCTTTGGTTGCTCGTGTTGTGAATGTGATTCCCCGCCATGGTAACATCTGGGGGGGAACATCCGTTCCCTCCAACAGATGTTACGTGGTCCAAGTCACCACAGGGAATTGACTGTGGTTGACATTGACCATGTAACATCTGAAAATACCCTTAGTTGCATAATGAATCTGGTCATAGTGCCCAGAACTAAACCAGCTGCTGAGAAGCTTTGATGGTGCTTTCAGTCAGGCAGCTGTGCTAGAAACCCCAAGTACAATGGTTTGAGGCCAATGGGGTGCTGACGCTAGCAGAAACAATACAGGTATTATTGTAGAAGGAACATTTCAAAGCAACATCTTACAAGTCTGGATGAAAAATACCACATTATCTTAAACTGAATTGGAAAAATAAAAAAAAAACCTCCTGAATGTCTAGTTCTGTCTTACAATCAGAGAGAGAAATCCCAGGATAAATCTCTTGTTTGTGAGTGTTTTACCCTCCTGCAATTTGCATTTGAAATTCTGCTGCCAATCACAAAGATGCTTGTCAAACTTGAGTGGAATTCAAAAATCCTTCTCTTAAAAGAAACAAGAAGCAGTCATGCTATGCAATGTTCTCTTGAGCTTCTATATTCAGGGTTTTTTGTTTGCAAGAAAATATTTAAGGGTGGGCTCAATTCCATAACAATCTGGATTTGTTTTTGGTCTTTCTCTGAATAACAGTAGGTGAATTAACCAGTACTCACCTAAATAAAGGGGGAAGGAATATTAGAAGCCAAAAAAGATACCCTCTGCCAAACTGAATCCAATAGAGAGACTATTAATTCTGCTTTGGTCCGATATCCACTTAGGATATTTTAGTTTATTTGATTATTTGATTTATTGCGCCTGTGCAAAAGTGCTAAATAGTTCCCAAATGAAGTAACTGAACAGCAAAGCTGAATAATCAAATGAACCAAATATCTGAGTAAACAAATATGTAATTATCAATTTTGGATGCAGATATTATTTGGATAATATGCCAATATTATTTATGAACACAAACAAATTGACAATCACCACCAGGACCAAATTATAGATTGTAGGGTTCACATGCTAAAACATACTTCAATTCAATTCAATTCAATTTATTATAGTTCAGTTCAGTTTATTAAGTGTGGCCAAAGACCATTGCATCCAGAAATAAAAAAAACATACAACATACACAATAAAACAAAATTCATACAAGATTCAAGCATAGCAAATTATAGCAAAACGTCAAAACACACATATCCACAGGATATAAGCAATACCAATTTGCCGAAATAGGGAACCACCGCCAAACCCAGAATTCCAGTAACCCAATTCCCTATATAATTAAGGGATGACATTAGTGGGCTAAATTGAATAAATAGCTTTAAATTCCAGAAATTTTACCCTATAATACACTGCTTGCAGTAGAAAAGAGGCGACATCTTTGATAGTTAGGGGATCCACACTGTCAATTAGTAACCCCAAATGGGTACCTGCTGATTTCCGGGGAATCTTGCAACATGGGGCACAATAAACCAGGCTCTGATATCATCATACATATGGCAAGAGAGAACAATGTGCTCCACCGTCTCAACTGCCCCCTGGTCAAATGGGGACAACCTTTCCATAAAGGGAATACTTTATGGAAACGACCCTCCAGAACACTAGAGGGGAGCGAGTTAGCTCAAGCCCTAAAAAATAAGCCCGTAGCTTCCTGCGAAATGGGGCAAGCTAAGTAACGTGCCATTTGCCCCAACTCTGGTGCCCAATCGAGATGCGCATGCAAATGTGCTGAGGAGTTGATAAGTCCCAACTCATTCTGCCTTCCGATATCACTCGACCTTAGCAAAATTTTCTTCCTGATCATACCGATGGATTTGTGGAGTAGATATTCCATAGGAATCCGTGATTCCAAAAGGAAAATCTCCACCTTCTTTAACCAAGGGTCAGTAAAGAGGTCAGAATACACTTCTTTCAATAAGACTGAGCCACAGCCGGAAAGCAGTTTAATCCAAAATTTCAAAGCTAGATCCATAGCAGCCTGCTGCCAACTAATCTGGCCCAGTTCAACCTGGGAAACTACATGTGGGGTGCTCTTAGGGTTCCCCAGAATTCCCATTAGAAATCTAACTTGCACCCCATTCACCATGGGTGCAAGAAACGGGGCCCACAGCTCTGCCCCATATAGACGCTGTGCCTTTACCTTGGTGTTGAGTACCTGAATTGGCAAGCTTATAGGGGCTCTACCCTGGCTACTGAAGAGCCTGAGAATAGTCTGGGAAGTCCCACGTGCCATAGCAATGGCTCTGTCAACGTGACCCTTCCAAGAACCAGTCCTATGAAAAAGAAGACCCAAATAGCAGAAGGAAGATACGTGTTGCATCAGTTGGCCCCCTATATTCCAAATGTGGATTTTCTTCCTAGCTGAAAAGACCATTATTTTAGATTTTTGATAGTTCAGAGTTAGCTTGTTAGTTGTACAAAAGTCGACAAAAGCATTCAGCTGCCTGACCAGCCCAACTCGGGTCTGTGACAGCAGGGCCATATCATCCGCATACCCCAAACAGCCAATAGGCCGGGAGCCCAATCTGAGTGGAAAGAATCTCTCTTCCACCATTTGACTGAACACCTCATTAATGAACAAGCTGAAAAGCAATGGCGCCAGCACGCATTCCTGCCTAACGCCTATCTTGTTGGCTATAGGGGTGGTGACATGGCCCACAGAATCCACCCTAACCACCAAAGAAGAATGGTGATACAGGGAAGAGATTAGTCCAACAAGCCTTCTATCCACCGAGGAGCCCAAATTTATTATAATAAAACTTGGCGTAGCCAAAAGACCATATCCCATAAGAACTAACAGTATACAACATTATACAAATCTTAAAAAAAAATAGAATCTAAATTTACAGTTTGTTTCTACAAAATTAATTCAAATTTTTGTATCTTAATATCAACAAAGTCTATGAACTACATAACTTAAAATTCAAAAAACATTCTCTAATTATAAAAGCCTTCTGTAGAAATTTTGCCACTGCCAAGGTAATATCAGAAAACTGATCTATTAATAACATTTTTGTCAGTTGTGAATATGTTCTGCCCGGATATTTAACTAAGATCGGATCCAAATATTGGACTCTAATCTTATAATATAACTGATATTAAACCAACATCTGGGTAACTGTTTCGACCTGTTCTTGGTCAAAAGGACAAAACTGATCTTCAAAGGGCACCAATGCCCATTGTTGTTCTCTAACCTTTGTAGGGAGAGCGTTTAACCGCACCAACAAAAACATTTCAGTTTGGCCTGGAAATAAATTGTCCTTCCAGTATCTGGCGGGGTTCCAGATCGTAGGAATTAAATCAAAATACTGCCCCAATGAGGGGGGAAGCCTTAATTGCCACATAGTCCTCTTGATGAGTGATATCTTCTATTCGTTTGTATATTTCTAATTTTGCCGCCAATAATTCTCAACCCAGACAGACAGACAGACAGACTTTATTGACGTAGCCATAGGCCATAGCACCCTGAAAGTATGATAGTGAAAAACCCAGTTTTGCTATCCACTTATTCATGGTATTAAGCCATGAAGAACTAAAGGTATCTTTTGCAAGAAAAGGGAATAGTCCCAACTAGGGGGATGATATAATATGCAGCAAAAGGAACAGAGCGTACTGTAGAGCTCGCTTATTCCAGATTAATTGCCCTAGCTCCAAACTTATGGCTGCTGAAGCTATACCCATAGGTAATTGGAGAAGTTTTCTTTAAAAAACTGATTGAACTCTATCAAGATTGTAAGGGTATCTAACTGCCCAAATTGATGCACCATATGGGCAGCTACCTTAGCATTGAAGACTTTTAGGGCCATTATTTCCCTCTTTAGTTTCTTCTTGCCAAAGTAAAACATTCTTGGTTCCTCCTCTTTCCCCCTATCCAGGTCAACTACAAACCTATTTGTGCCAACATACTGCAACTTCTCGTCCACCTAACTCAGATTTTGAAAGATTATGGTGATGCTGTGGTGGGGAGAAGCTGACCACATTCAGAGTTACTCCTGTGAAACATCCTGTTGCTCCTCCAGCCAATCAGTGCAGCTCTGTAGTTACTTCTGCTGCAGCAGGGAGATCAGGAAAGAGCAGAGAACACACTAACTAACCAGGGATGAATTAAATCCGAATCTACTCCTTGTGTCTCTGCACTTCCATAATCTGTCTCTTTTCTGAAACCATGCTTTCAAAAGGAAAAGATATGGGTACTGTAGTATTTAATAATAATAATAATAATAATAATAATAATAAATCTTAGTATACAAATATGGTTTTTATTTATTTATTTAAAATTTATATCCTGCCCCTTGTGCCCACAGGGCAGCCCGGGGCAGCAAACAACACTCAGTAAAAAAAATATATATTAAAAAACAATTTAAAAATACAATACAATGTGGGGAAACATCCCAACACGTCACGACCCTTCGCCAAAAGCCTGATGGAACAGCCAGGTCTTACATACATGCCGAAACAGCAAGAGAGTGGGAGCCAACTGAGCCTCCTCTGGGAGTGAGATCCACAGCACAGGGGCAGTCACTGAAAAAGATCTAACATTGGTGGCCACCCGCCTCACCTGGGGAACCTCCAAAAAGGCTCTCACAGATGATCTCAAGGGTCGCACGAGCACATGGGGAGTGAGGCGGTCCTGCAGATAAGCAGGGCCCAGGCCGTGAAGGGCTTTAAAGGTTAAAACCAGCACCTTGAACCTGGCACAGTGCTTTATAGGCAGCCAGTGCAGAGCCCGGAGCACTGGTGTCATGTGCTCCCTGCAACCCACCCCCGTAAGGAGACGTGCCGCAGAATTCTGAACTAGCTGCAGCCTCCGGACCAGCTTCTCGGGCAGCCCCACGTAGAGCGTGTTTCAGTAATCCAACCTCGAGGTGATGAAGGCATGGATGACAGTGACAAAGTCAGAGTCTGAGAGATATGGCCGAAGCCGCAGGACAAGATGTAACTGCCAAAATGCACTCCCCACAACAGCCACAACCTGAGATTCCAGGCTAAGTGGCAAATCGAGGAGCACACCCAGACTCCGCACCTGAGAGACCATGGGAAAGCGAGCCCCCCCCCCCAACAAGAGAAGATTCAACCACCCCCAGGCCCCTCAAGCCCTCGCCCACCAACAACACCTCTGTCTTGTCAGAACTGAATTGCAGATTGTTCAACCTCATCCAAGCCCCCACAGCTGACAGGCACTGGGAAAATAAGGAGACTACATGGCCTGGGTCGATGGAAAAGGAGAGGTAGAACTGAGTGTGATCAGCATACTGTTGACACTGCATGCCCTGAAACCCCTCACAATCTCCCCATACTGCATGTAGATGTTAAACAAGAGGGGGGAAAGAATGGCACCCTGCGGGACTCCACATGTGAGGTCCTGGGGGGAAGATGTTCACTCCCCCAAGACCACCCGGTGAGTTCTCCTGGCCAGGAATGAATGAAACCAGTCCAAGACCGTTCCACCAATTCCAGGACGGTCCCACAGGCGAGTCACCAACACCTCATGATCTACTGTGTCGAACGCAGTTGAAAGGTCTAGCAGGACCAGTAAGGTCTGACGACCCTGGTCCAATGCCAGACGGAGAGCGTCAACCAAGGCCATCTCCGTACCATACCCCGGCCAAAACCCAGACTGGGAGGGATCAAGGAAACCTGTGCAGTCCAGATGTTCCTGGAGCTGCTGTGCCTCAGCCCGTTCAATAACCTTCCTTAAAAAGTAAAGGCTAGAGACGGCGGATAACTGGCAGTAGCATCAGCATCAAGAGATGGTTCCTTGAGCAGGGGTCTAACCACAGCCTCCTTTAGGCAGTCAGGCACCCTGCCCTCCTGAAGGGAGGAACTAACCACCGCAGACAGCAGCGGCTATAATGTCTCCTGGTAGCTTTCACCAGCCAGGATGGGCATGGATCTTGTTCACAAGTAGTGGCACGAACAGATACCAACAAGGACTCCACATCGGCAGACGACACCATCTGAAACTGATTCCACAAAACAGGACAGGACGGGGCATCCATAGCCCCAAGATGACCCTCTGCAATAACTGCGGAACCGAAATTGTGGCGGATGCGAGTGAACTTACCTACAAAGTACTTGATAAACCGGTCACAGTGGTCACTGGATTGATCCAGGTCCAGGTGGAGACAGGCAGGACTGACCAAATCTTTCACCACCCAGAAAAGCTCAGCTGAACGTGACTTTGCAGATGCAATAAGGGCAGCAAAGGACTGCTTCTTTGCTGCCTGCACCACCACAGCATAGGCCTTTACACTGCTCTTATGCTGCGATTGAGCATACTGGTCGCGACTTCGGTGCCACCATCACTCTAACCACCTTCTCTCCCGCTTCAAAGCTCGCAGGCCTTCAGTAAACCAAGGAGACCTGTGGGAGACTCGGGAGGTCAGCGGACACCTTGGAGTCACCCTGTTAATGGTCTCGGCCAACAAGGTGTTCCAGAAGGCTACAAGATCATCGACAGAGTGGGTGTCAAGGTCCAGGGGAACCTTCCCAAGAGCATTCCGGAACCGATCCGGTTCCATAAGTCTCTGGGGGCGGACCGATCTAATAGGTCCTGCACCCTGCCAGGGGCTAACATGCACTAGGATGCACGTCTTAAGGAGGTAATGGTCAGACCATGACAAAGGCTCTACCCCCTTAACTTCTACTAACTGACCCTCTGCCTCAAGGCCGGTGCAGAAAACCAAATCCAGTGTATGGCTCTCCTCATGTGTGGGGCCACAGATGATTTGGGGCAGGCCCATGGTTGTCATGGAGGCCATGAACTCATGCTTCACTCCTCCAAGATCAGTGTCAGTGTGGATATTAAAGTCTCCCAGGACCACTAATCTAGGGGTCCAGAGGATCACATCTGACATCAGATCAGCAAGAGCATATAGGGATGCTGCCGGGCAGTTGGGTACATGGTACACCAGCAGCACCCCTAGTCTGTCCCTGGCCAAATCCAACACAAGATGGAGGCACTCAACACCTGGTGGAGCCTGCACCGGATACCTCCTAAAAGACAATGCATCCTTGATAACAATGACTACACCGCCCCTTCATCCCTCCAGCCGAGACTGATGCTGCACAGAGAACCTAGCTGGAACAAGATCGGCCAAAATAGGACCCGATTCATTGTCCAGCCAGTTCTCTGTAATACACACGAGGTCGTCATCCCACTCTTGGATTGGCTTCCGGATGGTAGATGACTTATTGACAACCGACCTTGCATTCAGCAGCACCAGACCAAGGTCTGGGGTCTCCTGGGCCTTGACCCACAACCTACCTGCATTGGTGTTCGAGAGGGGAATGGGCACAAGGCACCACTCCCTCCTCACTGATGGAACACACCTCCCCTTTGGACCATATCTCCCCCGACCCATAACAACCCCGATAGCTGTGGAACCCCACCCCTCCTCAGAATACCCCATTGCGTGGATATGGAGGAGGGGGATACTTTTATTTTGTTGGTTTTAGCTTTACTATTGGTTGTTTTAAATATTTTATGCTGTTGTATTTTGAAATGTTATAAGCCACCCCGAGCTGCGAAGGCAGGACGTGGCAGCATAAAAATGTAATAAAAATATATAATATAATATAATAAAATATAATAAATAAATAAATAAATACACTTTATTTAGTATCTGGATATTATTCATGCTTTCATTACCTCGAGAGTGGACTATTGCAACACGATCTACATGGGGCCACCCGTGGTGACGATTTGGAGACTGCAGAACAGAGACTGCAGTGCAGAATGCAGAGGCCCATTTCCTTGTGTGGTCAGGTCGCTATGAGTACATTACACTGGTGCTCTGGGCTCTGCACTGGTTGCCGATAGTCTTCAGGGCCCAATTCAGGATGTTGGTTTTGACCTATAAAGCCCTATATGGCCTTTGCCCGACTTACCTGTGGGATCGCCTCACTGCCCTTTAATAATAATAATAATAATAATAATAATAAATATTTGATTTTCTATAGCTCCAGCAATGTATCTGGAAGTGAACAATCTTTTATTAGAGGAAGGTACCTCCCCCAAGGAATGTACAATTTAAAAGAAACAAGGTGGGGAGACAAGGGAGAGGGAAACAGGAAGACACAGGGATACATTTATTTAATTTAAATAATTTATTTATTTATAAAATAGTTTAATACCCCATCCCTCTGATCCAAGCAGCCCGGGGTGACTTACAATATTTAAAACACATTAAAACAGTAAAATCATACTTCTTCCTCCCTCCCTCCACCCCACCCTACATCTCACAAAAGAGAGAATATGCAGGTGCTATGAGGATGAGGAGGTAGTGGTAGCCTGATGGAAGAGGTAGGTTTTCAGGAGAGATTTATTTATTTATTTATTTATTTATTTTCATTATTTATATCTTGCCTTTCTTGCCTAGGCAGCTCGAGGTGACTTACAAAAATTAAAATATTAAAATATATATATAAAATACATAAAAGGGAAGCATAAGGATAAGAAAAACTTTAAAACCCATCCTCCTTACCCACCCTCACACACCCTTCATCCACCTCAACAAAAGCCTGGCGGGACAACCAGGTCTTGCACTGTCGCCGAAATGAGGTAAAGTCCAGGGCCACACAGGCCTCCACCAGAAGGGAGTTCCACAGCCTGGGTGTCACCATGGAGAACACCCTCTCCATTGTAGCCCCCCACACCACCCAGGGGGCATTAAGAATGACACTCTCGGCGGACCGCAGGGGTCGATCCAGGGCACGAAGAGTGACGCGGTCTCGCATATAGGAGAGACCCAGACCATATAGGGCTTTACAGGTAAGCACGAACACTTTGAATCAGGCCCAGAAAACTATCGGCAGCCAGTGCAGAGCTCTGAGCACTGGTGCAGTGTGCTCACGGTGACCCGTCCCCGTAAGGAGATAGGCTGGCGCATTCTGCACCAGCTGCAATCTCTGGACTGTCACCAAATGTAACCGCACGTAGAGCATGTTACATTAGTCTAATCTTGAGGTGATGAAGGCATGGATGAGAGTGACCAGGTCGGAGTCCGAGGCATATGGCCAAAGCCGTCACACCAGATGTAATTGGTGGAAAGCACTCCTCCACCTGGAGATCCAGGTGAAGTTTCAGATCAAGGAGTACCCCTAGACTCCAGACCTGAGACAGCAGTGTGGAACAAACCCCATCAATGATGGGAGACATCACACCCACCACCATCCCTACCAACGTCACCTCCATCTTGTCAGGATTTAGTTTCAGACGGCTCACCCTCATCCAATCTCCCACAGTCACCAGACTGCAGGGTCTGGGTTAGATGAAAAAGAGAGGTAGAGCTGGGTGTCATCAGCGTACTGATGACACTGCACCCCATACCTACTCATGAACTCGCCGAGTGGCTGCATGTACACATTGAACAAGAGATGGGACAAATGCAGCCTGGAAGGGGGAGGGAAAACCGCCCCCCCCCAGCCTGAATGGGTTCGGCCCCGCCGAACCAGTTCGGTCTGAACGGACTGAACCAAATGGTTTCGGGTTCACCCAAACGGGCCGACCACTGAACCACTCAGTGTTCGCACACTCCTACTACCCTGACAGCTACAGCATAGGCCCATAAATGGCCTCTAGGGCACAATCGATCAGCTTCATCATGATACCAAGGCCACTGGTGCTCCAACCACCACCCTTCCTGCTTCAGCTTCCACAGGTCCTCCACAAACCATGTCAGCCTGCGGTGCTGATGCCAATGGAGTAGACACCTAGGAGTCGTCTGGTCGATGGCCTTGGTCAGCAGGGTATTCCACAAAACCATGAGGTCATCGAGTGGACGGCCATCAAGATCAGAGGGTAACTCCACTACAGCATTCTGAACCTCGCAGATTCCATCAGTCTCCATGGGCAAACCAACTGAACTGGTTCCACACCCTTCCGGGAGCAGACATGTGACAGTAGACAGGCCTGAAGGAGGTAATAATCTGTTCATGAAAAAGGGTTCTGCTGACACCTCCCCCACTAAGAGATTTCCCCCTCAAGGACAGTGCTGAAGATCAGGTCAAGGGTGTGTCCTCCATCATGCATTGGGCCGATGACAACTTGAGACAGGTCCATGGTTGCCATGGCGACCATGAACTCATGTTCCACCCAACCGAGACTCACGTCCATCAGACTGCCAGTTCCATCAGAGCATTTAGGGATACCGCTGCACAGGTAGATACACGGTATACCAGCAGCACCCCCAAACTGTCTCCTGCCAAATCAACCACAAGATGGACACCCTCACAGCCTGATATTAATTGCACTCGATTCTTCCCGATGGACCAAGAATCCCTAAAAATAATGGCTACACCCCCTCCCCCCCAATCCCTCTGGCCGTGGCTGATGCTGCACAGCGACCTGGCTGGCACCAGGTCAGTCAAAAAAGGCCATGACTCCATTTCCAGCCAGGTCTCCATAATACACATGAGGTCAGCTGCACAATCCAGAATCAACTCCCTGACTGTTGATGATTTATTAGCAACTGACCTCGCATTAAGCAGCAACAGCTTCAAGCCGGAGGCCCTCTTATCATGAACCACCACACCCTCTGCCTCTGATTTGAAGGAAGGGAGGCAAGGAGGGAGCAGAATAAATGTATTTATTTATTTATTTATTTATTTTATTAGATTTTTTTTTTTTTTATGCTGGCCCCTCCTGCCTTCGCAGCTCGGGGCAGCTTACATTTTAAAATACAACAGCATAAAAACATTCTAAACAACTGATAGTAAATCTAAAAACAAAAAACAAAAGTATCCCCTCCCCCATGCCCACCCAACCCTTCACCCTCACCTAAGGTCCGGCAGAACAGCCAGGTCTTACAATGTTGTCGGAAATAGTGGAGGTCCGGGGCCAAGTGGACCTCCACCAGGAGGGAGTTACACAGCTATGGTGCATCCACGTAGACAGGTGGGAAATGTGTCCCGGGCCCACTGTGACTGGGGGTCCACAGGTCCACCTGCTTGCACATTCCTATGACAGCTATTAAGCCACTGTTGTTGTTTTTTTAATCAATTTTTTCCCAGCCAGGCCCCGGATGCCTCCCCGGATGCCCCAGGCCCATCGGGCCCATACGCCTCACTGCTCCGACGCCGCACAACTCCAAGCCCTGCCTCCGTGACGCAATGTGCGTGGTGTGCCATGCGCTGCGCTGGGGAATTCATTGTGCATGCGTCGGCATCACCCAGAGTGGCACACAAGGCAGGCAGGTGGCCACGGCACAGAGCACACGGGTGGCGGGGGGGAAAGAAGGCGCTGAGTTCAGTCAGTCAGTGGCTGACTCCCTCAGTGGCGAGCCGGAGACGGCGGATGGATGGAGTTGGAGTTGGATGGATGGACCAGTGGTGCGCAACAGTCGGACTCCACGAGCACTCACTTGCAGCAGCGGCAGGGCTCCTGGACTCGGGAGACAGACGGACGGTGGGGGGGGGGTAAGATTTAAAGATTTTTGGTGGGACCATGTGGGCACTTTCTGACATCGGGGTGACACTGACTGATGGGGGGGAGGGGGCCGGGACTGCAACTCAGGAGCATAGGGGGTGGGGTGGGGAATGTTGGGTCACGGGCCAGGTGGGTGGGTTGGTCTGACTCTGAGGCTCTGCTGGGAGTGCCCAGTGATGGGCTGCAGGCAGGCAGGTACCAGGGTGGCAGGGGTGGGGAGAAAACTGAAGGGGAGGGGAGCATAAATGACCGGCGGCATAATCCAGCAGCAAGGAGTTCCAAGGGTTAATGTTGGATGGACATTACATTACTTAATCAAGCAATTTCAGTTAGGTTAGGTCCAGGCCGAGCTGGCTCTGACTGGGAGCCACCGCACAACCAGGCTCTGCTGCTGGGAGTAGCTCACTGTGAGGTGGGTAATTGGGAGGGGGGGAGAGAAAACTGAAGGGGAGGGGGATTGGGGAA
>QEPC01000715.1:2675470-2688282 GCA_003113815.1 Sphenodon punctatus
GTTACATCTTGTCTGGCGGCTTCGGCCGTATCTCTCAGACTCCGACCTCGCCACTGTCATCCATGCCTTCATCACCTCGAAGCTGGATTACTGAAACGCGCTCTACGTGGGGCTGCCCGAGAAGCTGGTCCAGAGGTTGCAGCTGGTGCAGAATGCCGCGGCCCGTCTCCTTACGGGGGCGGGTAGCAGGGAGCACATGACACCAGTGCTCTGGGCTCCGCACTGGCTGCCTATAAAGCACCGGGCCAGGTTCAAGGTGTTGGTTTTAACCTTTAAAGTCCTTCATGGCCTGGGCCCTTCCTATCTGCGGGATCGCCTTACTCCCCATGTACCCATGCGACCCTTGAGATCGTCCGTGGGAGCCTTTTTGGAGGTTCCCTGGGCGAGCCGGATGGCCACCGATGTTAGTGTTTTTTTGGTGGTCGCCCCTGTGCTGTGGAATTCGCTCCCGGAGGAGGCTCGGCTGGCTCCCACTCTCCTGCTGTTTCGGTGTATATGTAAGACCTGGCTGTTCCGTCAGGCTTTTGGGGGGTGGTAGGGGTGGGGTGGGGGTGGAGATGGGGATGGGGGCTTTCCCCATGTAGTGTATTTTAAATTGTTTTAAAATTTTATTATTGTTTTAAATGAAATGTTGTTCGTCGCCCCGGGCTGCCCTGTGGGGAAGGTTAGAGACTGGCCAAAAACTGGCAGTAGCATCAGCGTCAAGAGATGGTTTCTTGAGCAGGGGCCTAACCACACCCTCCTTCAGGCATTCAGGCACCATGCCCTCCCGAAGGGAGGCACTAACCACCCCAGCCAACAAAGGCCGTAATGTTTCCTGGTTGTCTTTCACCAGCCAGGACGGGTAAGGGTCTTGTTCGCAGGTAGTGCCACAAACAGATCTCAACAAGGACTCCACATCGGCAGGTGACACCATCTGAAACCGATCCCACAAAACAGGACAGGACGGGGCATCCAGAGCCCCAAGATGATCCTCTGCAATAACTGTGGTACCAAAATCGTGGCAGATGCGAGCGATCTTATCTACAAAGTACTCGATAAACTTGTCCAAAAGGTCCAACAGTCCAAAAGGTGTGGAGAACCACTGCTTTAAAGTATCAATTTTTAAAAAAAATCTACCCCACCCCTCCCTGCTCCAGGCAGTTCAGGGCAGCTTACATCATAAAAACACATAAAATCAACAACACAATGAAAGAGAAGGAAGACAAAACCAAAAAGAACCTCCCCCCCTCTAACCTCCACCCTCCACCCCATCTCCCTCGCGAAAACCAGGCAGAACAGCTAGGTCTTGTACATACGATGGAAGGAAGGGAGGTATGGAGCCAACCAGACCTACACTGGGAGGGAATTCCACAGCCTGCATGTGGTCACCAAGAACACCCTCTCCATAGTGGCCGCCTGGGGCACACGGGGGACCTTGAGAAGGGTGCTCCTGGCAGACCATAGAGGTTACTCCAGAGCATGGGGAGTGAGGCGATCCCACAGGTATTTTGGGTAAGTATAAGTACATAAGTAGTGCCATACTGAGTCAGAACAATCGTCCATCAAGCCCAGGATCCTGTCCTCTGACAGTGGCCACTCTCGATTAGGGCTGATGCGGCAGCAGCTTTTACCGCACCGTGATTCCATTCTGCCATTTCGGAACTGCCCATGCCACACCGCGACTTTTCTGCAGATATTCCGCTAATTCCGCCGGAATTCTGCAAATCGCGGAATTGCGGAAAAATTGTGAAAAAATTGCGGAAATCGCGGAAAACCGCTATTCCGCTATTTTTTGGCGCTGGCGGAATTGCGGAAATAGCAAAAATGTCATGTTTCCACGATTCCACTAAGTTGCGGAATTAAATAAGCGGAACCGCGGAACCGCGGAATGAAACCGCGGAATGAAACCGCGGAATGAAAGCCTCTGCCATGCCGTTCCACTAATTGCGGAAACACTGTTTCCACCAGAAATAGCTACCGCTGCGATATTCCGCTACAGCCCTACTCTCGATCGCATGGGAGAAGAACCAACAGTCACAATGGGCAATCCATTCCCGGTTGTTCACTCCCAGCTCCTGACAGTAAGAAGTTCATCACATAAGCTCCTTGGTTAATAACCATTAATGGACCTACTCTCCAAGAACTTATCCTGTCCTTTTTTAAAGCCAGCTATACTACCTTGACAACATCCTCTGCCAACAAAATCCATAAGTTAATTATGCATTGAGTGAAAAAGTACTTCCTTTTAAATCTTCTTTTATTTCTTTTAAATCTGCTGGCAGCTAGTTTCATGGAGTGTCCCCTAGTTCTTGTATTATTTTAGAGAGTAAATAATCATTCGCTATCTACTCATTCCACACCACTCAAGATTTTATAAACCTCTATCATGTCCCCTCTCAGTCTTCTCTTCTCTAAGCTGAAGAGCGTCAGCCAAGCTTGTCAAGCTGAAGAGAGTCGACCCAGCTTGTCAAGCCTCTCTTTATACGGAAGCTGTTCCATACCCTTTTTAATGCTCGTTACCCTTCTCTGTACCTTTTCTAGTTCAGCTATGTCTTTTTTGAGATGGGATGACCAGAACTGCACACAATATCCCAGGTGTACTCGCACCATTGATTTGTATAGAGGCATTATGACATCCTCAGTTTTATTCTCTATCCCTTTGCAAATAACTCCTAACATTCTGTTTACTTTTTTGACTGCTGCTGCACACTGGGCTGAGGATTTCAGTGTATTGTCCACAACTACTCCCAGATCCTTTTCCTGAGTGGTATTATTATTATTTATTATTATTTACAAACATTTATATAGCACCAGCAGTGTACCTGGCACTTTACAAAGTAATAAAATAGACACGGTCCCTGCCCCTAGGGCTTACAATCTGAGAGCTAGGTATCTCCTAGCTTAGTGCCCAGCATTGTGTACTCATAGGGTGATTTCAAACGTGACGGCCGGCAGCATTGACCCTTGGCTGTGGGGTGGTTCGGACCACGGGCGGGGTCAAAGGGCGCACCAACAGACTTCACCCCTTTGCCCCCGGCTGTGGGGACCACCGAACCATGTCCCAGGGTCAATGCTGCCGGCCGTCACGTCTATTGCGAACCCCCATCCTCCGGAGGGGGTGGGGCTGCATGATGGAGCATGCGGCCACCCGGCCCCTCCCCCTGCGCTCACCGGCCACCCACCCTCCACGAGATTGGCAGCCACTGCGGCCTATCTGACCGCTGCCACCGCCCACCACCCGCCACCGAGACTCCGGACCGCGGTGAAGGTAAGGTAACAGACGTTACTTTTCCTTCACCGCGTTCTGGATTCCCCCTAACCAAGCTTCATTCACCACAGTGGTGCGGGAAAACAAAGCGTGGTTAGGTTCACCGCAGGGGGTGGTTGACTGAGGTGAACATCTGGATGCGAGCAACCAGACATTCACCTGCTTTCAACTCCCTCTGCGGTTCACTGCAGTTGACTGTGTTGATTTCACACAACGTAACGTCTGAAATCACCCATAGTTTGTATTATATTTCCTTATATGCATCACTTTGCACTTGTCCACATTAAATCTCATCTGCCATTTAGATGCCCAGGCACTCAGTCTCGTAATATCCTGTTGCAGTTCTTCACAGTCTGCTCATGTTTTTACTACCTTGAATAACTTGGTGTCATCTGCAAATTTGATCACCTGACTCTTAACGCCCTTTTCCAGATCATTAATGAACACATTAAACAGCACAGGTCCCAATACAGATCGTTGGGGCACACCACTTTTTACGTTTCTCCATTATGAAAACTGACTACTTAGTCAGTTACTCTTTAGACTACTTACTCTTTGCTTCCTATCCTTTAACCAGTTACCAATCCATAGTAAGGCACTAACTCCTATGCCATGACTTTTAATTTTCTCAAGAGTCTATTATTTGGGACCTTATCAAATGCTTTCTGGAAATCCAGGTAGACTATATCTACCTGGTTTCCCTTGTCCACATGCTTATTTATACCCTCAAAGAATTCCAACAGATTAGTGAGCCATGACTTATCTTTGCTAAATCCATGTTGTCTCATCCCCATTAAGCCATGTTTATCAACATGCCCAGAAATTCTGTTCTTAATGATAGTTTCCACCATTTTTCTCAGCACAGATGTCAAGATTACTGGTCTGTAGTTTCCCAGATCACCTCTGGATCCCTTTTTAAATATCGGGAAAACATTTTCCACCCTCCAGTCCTTAGGTACAGTGGCAAATTTTAGTGATAGGTTACAAATTACTAATAGTAGTACTGCAATTTCATATTTGAGTTCCTTCAGAACTCTGGGGTGAATACCATCTGAACCTGGTGATTTGTTAGCATTTAGTTTGTCAATTTACTCTAGTAACTTCTCCAGAATCATGTTGATTTGTCACAGCTCTTACATTTCATCACTTACAAAGTAAGGTTCTGGTGTGGGTATCTCCCCAACATCCTCTGCAGTGAAGACCAAAGAAAAAAACTCATTCAGCTTCTCTGCAATGTCCTTTTCCTCTCTAAACTACCCTTTCACCCCCTGGTCATCTAACGGCCCAACTAACTCTGTAGCAGGCTTCCTGCTTCTGATGTACTTGGAAAAAGTTTTTATTATTAGTTTTAGCATCTTTAGTAAGTTGCGCCTCCAATTCCTTTTTGGCCTGCCTTATTAACTTTGTACATCTACTTTGGCAACAATTTTTGATTATTATTTTTTTTAGTATTTAGTTTATTGATGTTTAGCCTGTGCCATAACATAGAATCACAAAGAACATAATACATATAATCCAAAGTACAATTCACCAAATAAGAGGACATAACATATACATAGCTAGTAACAAAACATAAATCGACAACCAGGCATAAATCAACAACCTCCCATATACCCCATCCTCACACCAAACAAATAACCCAAGATCAGGGATCCTATTAACTATAAAACAATCCAGTCGATACTATTGCCTGCTAACCCAGAGAACATTGTACCAAAAAAAGGCCACTTTTTGAGTAAGTTTTTCTTCCCGGTCTTCCAGCAATACAAGTAATAGGGGGGCCGCATGTCTAGAGGAAGATTCCTCAATATAAGGCATCAGTCATTTATCCCTAATGTCCTTAACTTTAGTACAATATAGAAGGGTGTGTTCCATGGTGCCCACCAAACCGGGGGAGCACCCATAAAGACAAAGGGACAAGGGCCGAGCACAAAAGCGGCCCACTGTAGATGCTGTTGGAAACACATTCATTCGTGTCATAGTAACACACCTTCAAACCTGAGGGCGGAGTTGCCATTGTAGATACTAGGGGTGGGAATTCCGGATCTTCCAGTATCCGTTACTGCCGTGTACCAGCAGTATCGGATTAAACCCGGTAATCCAGGGTAATTTACCGGATTCCCCGTACCAGATTTTTTACATTGAAGCCATTCAAATGAATGGCCACAATGTAAAAAAAACACACACAACCCCCCCCCCCCACTTTCCCTCCCCAGTCCAGGCTGCACGGGTGGAAGGGGGGGACACCCCTCACCCACCCTGTCCAGCCTGGATTTTTTTTAAAAAAATTCCCCCCTGAAGTCCCTGCTAGTGCAGGTTCTGGGCTGCTGCCGGCAACCCAGAGCCCGCACCAGCAGGTAGGTAGGACTAGGTACTAGGGTGATCCCTGGGGTGGGGGTTGGTTTAACACCCCCCCCACCCCACGGATCAATCTACCTCCCCACCCAGGGATCACCTACTTTGCGCTCCAGGCAGCGGCGGCCCAGTGGCTTCAGCGCTGTCTGTGGCTGCCGGCTTCAGTGCTACTAGGCCTTCCGGGGAAACCCAGAGGTTCACCAGAAGGCCTAGTAGCACTGAAGCTGCCGCACCACTGCCGCTGCCCGGAGAACAAGGTAGGCGATCCCTGGGTGGGGAGGTAGGGTGATCCCTGGGGTGGGGGGGTGTTAAATCACACCACACCCCAGGGATCATCCTAGTATCTGCTGGTGCAGGCTCTGGGTCACCGGCGGCGGCCCGAGCCTGCACTAGTAGGGAGTGGGACTTAAAAAAAATATTTTTTTTAATCCAGGCTGGGCAGGGTGGGTGGGGGGTGCCCCCCCTTCCACCCACACAGTCTGGGAGGGGGAGGGGGGAGGTTTTTGTTTTTTTCCCATTGATTTCAATGGAGACAGTTCCCTATTGAAATCAATGGAACAAATCCAGTACTGGTAAACTGGTACAAATCCGGTAATCTGGGTTTTTTGATTCCGGTAACCAGTAAAACCGGTAACCGGTAATTTCCCTGATGTCCCACCCCTAGTAGATACAATGGGGGGAGCTGGGCAAACTCATATAGATCCATCAACTCCACCATCAAACCCTTCTAATGCATGGTGGCTAATTCTATCTGAGTGCTGACATCATTAATTCTCTGATGAATTAGTCTCCTGGCTCCCAAATACCCCAAGGAGAGTAAATTGTCCAGTGGCAGCCCTAAGCTACTTAACTTCCTTTGAACCTGGTGTCCCCATACGTTATGGGACCCTTCCTGTAAGATTAAAGACCCCAAAGGAGCAGTTAATCCGTAATGGAGCTTCAACCAATAGCCTGTTACTAGGAGCCAAATACTAGTCTCTATAGGTTGAACTCCACACTCTAGTCACACTGCACAACAAGGTGCATGTTTAGGCAAGGCCAGGAGTGAGTGGAGAAATGCTGTCTGGACCGACTCCAAGGTGTCAGGTTTTCCTAATGCCCACAATTGGACACCATATAATAGTTGGGCAAGACACTTAGCCCTATACACCCTCAAGGCTGGGAGAACTAGATGACCTTGATTAGTCCTAAAATAACGGCATATTGCTCTCCCTACTTTGATTGCCTGTCTGCGTACCGTGGCTACATGGGTTCCCCAACATCCACTGGCCTGGAAGATCACACCCAGGTATTTATATACAGCCACCTGTTCCAGCTCATGCCTATCCAAGAACCATTTATTAATCTTCCGCTTAGGGGAAAAAAACATCACCTTGGTTTTTTGGCGATTAATCTCCAAATATTTTGCATAACAAAAATCACCTAATGCTTGTAATTGTCTTTTTAACCCCACACGTGTCCTTGACAGAAGGACGGCATCATCTGCATACAATAATATTGCTACCTCAGTGGCTCCAATCCTACGGGGTTGGTTATCAGATGAAGAAAACGCTGAAATTAGATCATTCAGGAAGATGTTAAAAAGCGTGGGGCCAGGACACACCCCTGCCTGACCCCCCGCTTAGCCAGGATCACTTCAGATAAAGAGCCCCTTTGGCCCAACCTAACCCTAAGAGAAGTATTAGCATAAAGCCTTTGAATGAGGCATAAAAGCCTTTGATCAATGGTGGTGAGAGAAAGTTTTCGCCAAAGATGGTTCCTGGACACCAGATCGAATGCAGCACGCAAATCCACAAATGCTGCATAAAGTCCTGTGGTTCGATAGTACTCGGTGACCAGATGACTTAAAACAAAGCAATGGTCTATTGTTGAGCACCCAGCCCTAAATCCATTCTGTTCATCATGCAAAAAATTTTCTCTAACCAGTCAGTCCTCCAAACTCTTTAAGACATACCTAGCATAAATCTTGGCAACTACGCAAAGCAGGCTGATAGGCCTGTAGTTACCAGCATTGCTTGGAGGGGCCTTTTTATATATAGGGACAATTTCTGCTTGCTCCCACTTCATTGGGAACTCCCCCAAGAGATTAATCCCGGTGAAGAGATGGGCGAGTATAGGGGCCCACCAGTCTATATTAGTTTTAAAAAGCTCAGCTGGCAAATCACCCAATCCTGATGCCTTCCCAGATTTTAAACCCTCAAGTATCTCTACAATCTCTGAGACTGACACGGGTGCCCAATCAGAGAGAGAGTGTAAACCAGAAAATATAACTACTGGTGCCGGATCTGCTGCATATAAATTAGTAAAGTGGGCTTCCAGGCTTTCTGCTGTAACATTATTTAAATTCGCCTTCCTATCCCTGGCACAACCCCTGAGCAGACTCCAAAAAGGAACAGAATCATTCCTCAAGGCTGCTTTCTCAATCTCCTTCCATTGACCACGGTAATATTTGTCCTTCTTCTGCTGGACAATAATTTTATACTTGACCCTAGTGTGCCGGAACAATAACAATGCACGGGTTGAGTGCTCCTTCCTGAACTGACGATAGCACCTTCCTCGCCTGAAAACGCTTCCTATCATACCATGGACTAGTTGGGAGTCTAATACCCTTACTGCTAACCCTGTTATCCCTGGCAGCTGGTTTAAGCAGGTCATTCATCTCCTCTACTATGCTTTGATACCCTGCTAAAAGATCCTCCATATCCTGAGCTATATCCATCATATAGCTAGCGCTGGTGCCCTCGACTGAGGTCATAAAATGTCGGACCTTAATTCCCCTTGTCTGACTCCACTTGGTTCTTAGGGGGATCTGGGGGACCTGCAGAGTTTGAGGGATAGCTCGCTCAGATTTAAAAAGCCCCTTTCTCAGGAGCCGCATTACCACGAGAAGATGATCACTCCCAGGGTGGTAACCCACCTCAAGTCGCCCCACCAGGGGAAACAATGCCGCTGATACAATAATTAAATCAATAACACTACACCCCTGCGGGGATATAAAGGTAAACTCGGCTGGGTGATCATACAGGTCCCTACTATTCACTACCATCAGATCTGCTTTTGTCGTAATCTCAGCTAAGAGCAAACCATTCCTATTGATCACCCTGTCCTTTGAGCTCCTCTGGGGGCAAAACTCATCCTCCAACACTCCTAGTCCCTCAGAGAAAAATAGGTCCTGGTCGGTCTCCCCGAGACGGGCATTAAAGTCCCCCAGAAGAAGTATCCCAGCCTGGGGATAGGATTCTCCAATTTGGTCTATCAGAGTCATCAGTTCATTCCAACAAGCTTCCTTATAATAATGAGATGAGTAAGGAGGTATATATACATTCATTAAAGCCAGCATCCCCAAAGAAAATTTCAACAATGTCCCACAGCCAAAGTCAGACAGCCTGGTAATGGAGAGTATATAACTGATAATGCCGTAGAAATAAAACAGAAACAACCTCCACTCGCATAACGCTTCCCCCTGTAGGTAAAGCATCTGATATAAAGGAATCAAAACCGGGTAAAGATACAGGGCCCTGGTGCCAGGTTTCCTGTATACAAATTATACCATTTGTCATTAAAAACGACAAGAACTCCCCATCAGCTGCCTTAGCCTTCCGGCGATGTTCCAGGAAATCACCCTGATCTCGGGAATAACTCAATCTACCACCCCTCCTAATTGGGGGGTACTTTCTATAGGTAACTGGCTAGGGGGCTTTGGCCCACTCAATGGGCCGCCCTCATTTACTATAGTACTGCCCGAGGGTTTTGTCAAACCTCCCTCTGTCTGTGAACTCCCAAAGGAGTAAATCTCTCCCAGATTACCCTGTTCTTTAATAGGGAAAGTAAAGGAGGGAATGGAGGAGAGATGGTCCTTCCACATCACTCCCTTCCTATTCGCCAACTGTTGATCTTTTGGTATCTCAAAACCACCCTCCTCCTTACCAACCTTCTCCACTATCAGATCCCCATCCTCCTAGGGCTCAAGCTGCCTATACACATCCCACTGGGCACTGGTACATACACCAACACTCACCCCTGGATTGGCTTCATACTCCACCCCTAACTGCAGATTCCCATCCACTGATATAAAACTACCCTTATCCCCTCCTGAAAGAACACAAATAGTAGGAGAATAACATACAGCAAGGTGCTTGCATCCTGATATTTCCTTTTCCTGCAAATCAGGCATACATCTCTGTAATCCTCTACCCTGATCCTCAATATGCTTGCAGGGAATTTCCAAAAATGGCTGATCTACCAGGCCTTTTCCTAATTGCCTGGTTTCTCCAGATTCTATAGTACTACAAATGGGGCTACTCCCTGTATCCACAGGGTTCCCCTCGATCACTTCCATGCTAGTTTCAGCTGCTATTATTGATCCCTGAATCCCCTCCACAGGGGTAGTAGAGGTTAAATCCACCAGTGCGGTCCCCCCATAAGGGAGGATCTCTGGATTATATCCTCCACTAATCTCTTTAGCAGAGGAAAAACCCCTTCCCTTGGTCCTAATTAAATGTCTAGTACCCTGGGGAATCAGATTGGGGTTACCATCCACTGTCCGCAATCTACCCCTACCCTGAGATCCCATAGTATCCCTCGCCAACTCCCTCCTCTGTTGGTGTTGACTATCTTGTACAAAAATTTGGGCCAGCCTAATCCCATGGGCATGGAGCTTCCCCACAGACCTCCATATAATATTAGCTTTATATCCCTTTTGAAAAATAATAACACAGTGAAATCTACTAGGACCTTGGTATATTATTCTCAGAGTCCGAATATCCCTAGGACTAAAAGGCTGATTGGTTAATAAGGCCAAATGCATTGCTACCAGCTCAGCTGTATTCCAGGCTGGGAAACAACTGTCCATCCTAGGAAAAACAGTAAAAGCAATAGCCTCTTTACATGGAGCGAGAGAGTTATTCAGGGATGGCCCACTACACAAGATTCCAGTACATACTGCTTGGGGGGAAAGCTTCACAGCAACCCTTCCTGGGGGAGCCCATGTGGCATCATAGATGTTGTTAACTATTGGCCCCATGTTATTGTCTGCTTTGCAAGGGACCCTTTCAGGAAGCCCAGAATTGGGAGAAACAGCTTTAGACAGTAAATCGTAAGTTTTGTCCATATTGCTGGTAATTGTCTTAAGATATGACAAAATTAATAGAAAAGTCCGATGTAACAAAAAAGACTGATCCAACTGAAGATTGGAGGGGGTCCCATTGTCAGGGCCCACTATCTTTCCCTGCAGGGACTCCTGCAACGCATCAGTCAGCTGATTCAAATCCAGTGACTGAAGTCCCAAGGAGGCACAGAGAACAAATTTTGGAGAGTCACCTCCCAGTACTCCCAAGGGGCTGTCAGAATCAAAGATCTTAGGCAGCTGAGGGACCACACTGGGGGAGGACAGTGCAGAGGTCAAAGGTCCAGATACTCCCCCCAAAAAAGTATCCAACTTCCTCTGTTTCACTAAGGGAGATTCCATCATGCTCTCCTTAGCCACTCGTTTCCTCCGAGGCGGCATCATGGCAAATGTGCAGACACTCTCCTAAATTAACCCCACAAAGAGATCGCTAGATAAACCTGCGGATTCTGGGCACCGGCAATGTCCGGCGCCTAAGGGCACGCACACAAGGGCGCGCACGCCAAGAGAACTGCTCTGTATAAGTCTCTTCCAAGGGGCTCGGCTCTCTCCTGGCCAATCCACTGGCTGTCAATCATCTCCGACCAGTGAGGGGAGCACAGTCCTCACAGCTGGGCTAGTTTCCCTGCCTCCACCACTCACAAATCCCCGGGGTCACAAATACAGGCAGTCGACTCGTGCAGGAACCTGCCCACCTCTCGGTTTTCCACGCCAGAGAGGAATGCAATGAAATGGAAACACAGGAGTAAAAATTCAGCATTATACCTGGTCTTCAGGTTGGACACTCCTGGCAGGTAGTGACCTGTCCTTGATGGAGATGCCCCTATGATCCTAGGGAACAGAAAATCTGGACTAGGACTGAAATGGATCAGCCTCTCATCTCTGCAGATATTATTTGTGGCTTGGAACAATTTAAACCACAGTGAGTCTCTGTGAATGGGGACTGACTCCTGTTCAGCATCAGAAGCAGCAGAATAGTGCCATCTTGAATAGCAGTGTAACTACTATGCTGCAAAGAGACTCAGTTGAGCCTGAGATCTTTACTTTCTAGGGGTCCCCTTGTAAGTTGTCTCAGTGCCATTAGGAAATATTCATAATGGGTGGGGAGGGAGTGGGTGTGAGGTCAACACTTAGTTCCTGCCCACTCTGAAAATTTCCCACTTGTACTCCAGCCACTAAGGAAGGGTCAGGCCAGGAAGGAAGTTTTCAAAGTGGGCAGAGGTGGAGTGCTTGTCGTGCCCCTTCCCACTTTGAAAACGTCCTTCCTGTCAGGGTTCTTACTCTTCTAAGGGGTTGGGGCAAGGGCGGTGGGCCCTCCAGGAAAGCAAGGGCAATGCCCATCCTGCCCCCTCAGGACTTCCCCAGCCGGTGACAGGCTCTGGCAGCTTTAAAAAAAAATGGCCACATCAGCATCGCGCTGAAGATGCAGAGCCACCTCAAAGAACCTTGTTTATCAAGGCAGAGACCTTCTGAAAGTCTCTGCCTTGATAAACAAGGTTCTTCAAGGTGGCTCTGCACATTCTCACCGGTTGTGTGTGCACGCACACACACAACTGGTGACTCACCCCCCCCCCGAAGGCTTCCTAAGGAAGCCTTCAGAGACAAAAGGGAGACATTCTCCCTTTATGTGGAGTGGGCGGCTAGAAGAGCCATCCATTCCGCATAAAGGGACCCTGCAATGTAACAGTGCTGCAGGGGGAACTCTTTCATTGCAGGGGCTGGGCAAAGGGAAAGTTCATATGGGGGTGTCCAATAGAGGCACCCCCGGTATGAACTAAGAGCTGAGCGTGCGCCAGCAGCTCCCACCCCCCTATACAGGCTGGGAGCCTGTGCAGGGGGCTGGGAGCTGCTGATGCGCGTGCAGCTCTTAGTCTCCCTGAGGGACTGGGGGAAGCTAAGAGATCTGTCTGCGTGTTCCCTGGATCTGGATGCAGAAGTGGCGGTGGTGGAAAAGGAGTTGGCGGCCCCACCATGGATGATGGTGAGTATTAAATTGTGGGTCCTGGGGTGGGGGGAGTGGGGGGGCACATGGTGGGAGAGGGGAGAAGAGGGGGCACATGGGGGTGAGTGGGCACATGGGGG
>QEPC01000715.1:2708367-2719693 GCA_003113815.1 Sphenodon punctatus
AAACAAAAATCCAGGCTGGGCAGGGTGGGTGGGGGGTGTCCCCCCTTCCACCCACGCAGCCTGGGAGGGGGAGGGGGAAGGAATTCATTGATTTCAATGGGGACACAGCGCCCCATTGAAATCAATGAAATAAATCCGGTACCGGCATACCGGATTTAATCCGGGAATCCGGTTTTTAGAGAACTGGTAACCGATAAATCCAGTAGCCGGTAATGGGCCCAGGGTCCCACCTCTAGTGGCCAGGGTGACTCAGAGACCAGGATCCGGACCACGTGCAGCCGGGGATCCCTAGGGGAGCCCTCCCACACCAAGGGTCTGGACTCGGAGGACGCCGCGGCAGACACAGATGGTGAATATGCACCCCACGGGGGAGAGGCCTCATGCCCACAGGCCCATGAGCACTTGGGGGGGTGCATGGGCCAGGGGGGGCCCAGGCGGAGACCCGGGGCCCCCATGATGGGTGGGAGGGGGGCCCCTGAAGTGGGGCACCTGACAGCACCCCACCACACTGATACACCTCCCCCACTTTGCCCATAGGCTGTGGAGCTCCCCTGGACAGCACCCAGGACAGAAAGGGATCAGCCCCCATGGAGCCCTCCCAGGAGGCCGAGGGAGCAGGTGAGGCAGTAGGCCCTTTATGCAGGGCCCGGGAGGGTTCCCAGAAGGGGTAACTGGGCACCGCGAGAAGGGGTGCATGGAAGGGGTCCGTGGGGGCGGAGGGGCTGGGTCCCCTCGGAGCAGGGCCACGGAGCCCCTGGGCTGAACGGGCCAAGGCCCAGGGGCCCACGGCTCACTGAAGAACAACCCCCTCCACCCACAGGGCAACCCCAGCAGCCAGCTGCCCCAGGGCCCATGCTTCCAGCAGAGCGCATGAGGCAGTACCGGGCACGGGTCTGCTGGCGCAGGGAGGAGCAGGCAGAGGACATAGTCCGCTCCTCGGAGGAACAGGGCAATAGGATGCCCACGGCTGTGGCCCGGATGGAGGCGGCCATCGAGCAGTCCCTGGAGCGGGCAGAGGCGCGGGACAGGAGGTTCCAGGCTGAGCTGCACCTGGAGCAGCGCCAGAAGTGCAGGGACCTCAGCAGGCAGGAGGAGCTGCTTGTGGACCTGAGGCAGGAAATCCAGGCCATGGTGCGGGAGCACTCACTGAAGATGGTCAGGTCGCATGACATCGGGACCTCACTGCTCCTGCACGCTGGCACGATGTGTGCCTATGTCATGGCTGGTGGCCCCCCGGGCACAGTGCCCAGCCAGGCACCCATGGGGGGCCCCTCCACAGCCCTGCACCCTGCCCAGGCCCCCCAGCCACCCCCATGCCCCTGGGGCCACGCATCCGCCTCCCTGTGCCCTCAGGCCTCTGTGGGGTGCAGCCGCTGGGGGGGGTCCGGAGCCTTGCCCCCATGCCACCCTACCTGGGCCATCTGACTAGGAACAGGAGGTGCCCCGGGACACCTCCAGCAGCAACGACAGCGGGGGGGAGGTGATCTCCCTGAGCTCGATGGCCCTGACTGGACAAGCTCGGGGCCATCCCAGGGGCCTCCGGGGATGGGGGGGAGGGGTAGGAGGGGTAGGGAAGCATAGGGGGTGGTGGTGATGGTGGTCGGGCACTAACTGTTAATAGGGAGCAGGTGTCACTGTGCACATGGGTGGTATTAAGGGTGTGTATGATACCGTGGCTCATGGTAGCCACTCACTTGTATGAGGGAGATGGGGGGGACAAGGGGTGGGCCGGAGTGGTGGGAACCCCCACCTTTATGGGCGCTCCCCCCTTGGGCACCTGGGAGCGATGTCCCGAAAGCAAAACCCCCCCTTGTGTTTGTGGCACCTTGGCCTTGGAGTGCTGATTGGGAGGTATGTGAGAACTCCGGTGCTGTGCAGCTGTGCCAGGTCCACACCCCACGCCTCACTCTGTTGTGCTACAATGTTGCGGTCTGGGGCCACTTTCCCTGTCCTTGGGACCCCCGGGAGGCCCCTTGGCCCTGGAAGGTGTGAGAGGCCCCATGAGCTCCGTGGTACTCTCCCCGGGCACCTGGACCATGGCTGCATGTCCATCCACAGGGCTCCTGCTTCACGTGCCCCATGGGGCCCCCCGTATCTGGAGCTACACCAAGACCATGTCTCTCTGTGACCTGTGGCATAGCCCTGCCGTGCAGCTGCTTCTGGGACAGCCGGACAGCCGCTTGGCCACCTTCGCCAGCCTGAGCTCTGGGCTCCGCTACCTGGGACACACTGCGAGCGCCCAAGACTGCCGGCTCCATGCCGAGACCCTGGGGGTGGTCCGGTTCCCTGAAGGGCGCGTGCCGGTGAATAGGTGTTCTCATGTGACCTGGTCCAGGGTGGAGACCGTGAGTGTGCTGTGGGTGTGCAGCCTGGCAGCCTTCTCGCAGTGCCTTGCAGAGGGGGGCCCCGCCCTGGACGTGTCCTACTTTGGGAGCATTCACGGGGCGCGTGGGTACCAGTGCACCCGTGTGGCCATGTATCACTGGCTTCTGGGCCTGGGGCATCTTCATTGGCCCCCTGCTGCAGCCTGCTGTGTAATGGAGCCTTCCGCGGCGGAGCTGTCGGCACTGGGCCGGGTCTGGTCCCGTCCGGATGTCCAGCTGGGGCTGTCTGTGCATGACCCCTTCGAGGCTTACTACCTGATCGCCCACCACATGTCCGAGCTGGGATACCACCGGGGCATGATCCATTGGCCCCACCTGGTTCATCGGGACAGGCACCCTGGTCCCGGGCCCCTCGCTGCCCCCAACGGCTGCCTGTGAGTCCCTGTGGCCCCTCCCTGGCCCCCTCGTGTCCTGGGCCGTGTGGGCGTCAGGACCTGCCCATGGGCTGGACCCCTGTGCCTTCCACCACCCTGCTGTCTCTGCCTTGCTGCCGCGAGGCCACCTTCCCTGTGTGCTGCTGCTCCATCTGTGTCACTGGGCCCCCTCTGGGCTGCTCTTCTGCCTGGGTTGCTTGTGTGCCCCGGAGACCTGGGACCTAAGGACAGCCCCTCCTGAACCCCTTCACTGATGGGGCCACCCATCCTTGGACCTGCTGTGTTGGACTGCCTCTCCGGACTGCCGTTCCTTTGCCCCTCATTGGGATGCCTGGACTACATGTGCCTCCTGGGCCTGTCCCAGCCGGGTCCCTGTGACATCTGGCCGCCTGCTGTGGCATTCGCCCGAGCTGCAGGGCCCCCCTGTTTCCGGGACTGTGTGTTTGCTGTGGGGGGTGCCCATGGGTACCGTTCTGCTGTGGGGGGTGCTGTACCTGGTGCCGGTGCCCTGCCCTCCCCCTGTGCCCCTTCCTCCCCTCTTCCCGATCCCGCATCGCACACACACCCCTGCGGAGCCTGGCCTGCCTTCCCTGGTGTCCGGTCGCCTTTGTCCGCCCCTCCTTCCCTGTCTGTGCTACCCTCTGTGCCTGCGTGCGTGCGTGTGTGTGTGCTTGCTGTGTGTGGGACCTGTGCGCTTGTTCTCCTTCTCCCTCTCCCCCCTCCCTTCCCATTTCCCTGGTGTGGGCGTTCCCTTTGGTGCCTTTTGGCTTCTTTTGCCCTCTGGCGGCCATGTCTGTGTCCCGCCCCTGCCCGGGGGATTCTGGGTGTGCTTGCCATGGCTGGGGATCGGCGTAACGTCTGTTGCGCTGCCCCAGTCCATGATCTGGTGGCTTCATTCCCCTCCGTGGTCCAGGCCCCGTCACATCTGTTCGGGGCTTTTTTTGGCCCCGGGGGGTGGTTGATGTCTTCACCCCCCCTGGGGATCCACTGTGGTGAACCGCCAGCCCGTAACGTCTGAAATCACCCAATGTGTGGCAGGTCAATTCAGGTACCGTAAAGTGGTTACTGGTTTTTGTGAGTACCATCTTTCAGCTGTATTCAGAATCCCTCTCCTCCACTGTAACTAAGCTAAGCACACACAAATGCAATGTCTCAGCTTCATGAATGTATCCTTGTACTTATCTATGTCCCTCTCCTTATCTTCTCCCCCTTTGTTAGTTCTAGATTGTAAACCCTTTGGGCAAGGACCTGTCTCTAAAATCATGACTGTTCAGCACCAGTCACATTGCTGGTGCTATAATCATTAGTCATAATTCATTCACAATTCAGAATTGATCATTAGAAATTAATAATTATTTATTTATTTATTTTATTTATTTATTTATTATAATTTTTTTATTCTACCCCCTCCTGCTAAAAGCATCTCAGGGTGACTAACAACACATTAAAACAGATTAAAAAACAATTATAGTTAAAAACCCCACAGCAAAACAAATTTCCCCCTACCCCACTCTAACACAACCCATCCAGCCCATCTCCCTCAGGAAAGGCATGGTGGAACAGCCAGGTCTTACATTGTCTACTGAAAGAGGGGAGGTCAGTGGTCAGGCAGACCTCCGGCGGGAGGGAGTTCCACAGCTGCGGCACAGCCACAGAGAATGCCCTCTGCAAGGTTGACACCCAAGAAATCCAGGGGACCTCAAGGAGGGCGCCCCTGGCCAACCTCTGGGGCTGGTCCAGGCTCCGGCGGGTGAGACGGTCCTGCAGATAGGTTGGGCTCAGGCAGTTTAGGGCTTTAAAGGTCAACACCAAAACCAATGGGCCCAGATGACTATTGGCAGCCAGTGCAGAAAGCAAAACACCAGTGTAATGTGCATGTGTAGGTCCGTCCCTGTTAGGAGATAACCCGTCGTGTTCTGCACCACCTGCAGTCTTCAAACCAGTACCAAGGGTAGCCCCACATAATTAGTAATTATAATAAACACTCAATTTCCATTCTTACTTGTTTCTTAGAGATGGGTCCCTACCCAGTGGGCCTACCATCTAAGGACATTTTTATACGAGGTACTTAGAAGCACCTCTGGAACCTCACATTCAAGAAGAAAGCCATGGGGGGAGTGTTTATACACTCTCCACGTTAGTGGAAGTGACGTGCCGTCCATTCTCGACAGCAGCTGGAGATGGGGGGCTTTGAAGAGGCGCATTAAATTTAGTGTCAAAATTTACTTTCACACCAGCGTGCATGCACAAATCAATTTTACTGATAATTTTTATTTATTTATTTATATTCTACCCTTCCCCAAAGGCTCATGGCAGTTTACCAAAGCAAAATACAAAATAGTAAAAATATAAAATATAGTATAAAAAAACCCTTCAAAATCCCTACCCACACCCCAAGCCCCTCTCCCTCCCCGCCTCTATCCCTGCCTATGAAAAGCTCTGCCAAACAAAAAAGTTTTACAAAGTTTTAATAATATGAGAGACATCAGTCCTTTGATTTTAGCACGGTGTTTATTTATTTGTTCATTTATTTATTTATTTAAATGTATACCACCACCCCCTTCTGCGAAGGATCAGGGGTGCCTTACAAAAACAAACACACAAAAGAAAGAAATAGTAAAAATACAAAACAATACACTAAAATCCCTTCAAAATCCCAACTCTCACCCCCAAAACCCACCCACCCAACCTCTATCTCCACCTGTCAAATGCTCTTCAAAAAAACTAAAAGTTTTACACCGCCTCCAGAATATGCTCTATCTCAGGCTCTGGTGGATCTACAGGGGAAATAAATTCCATAGCCCATAGCCTCTTTTGCTTAAATAAAAGGTATTTTTACTCTTCTTCATGTAATTGCATTTTGATAGGGTTATGGGCAGTCTGTAAGTTGCTGTGTACCAAATAAGCCAGAGGAAACATCTCTTTATTGCAGGAATTAATTAGCAGGCAGATGAACCAGGCCAGGAAAACACTGAAGTGTTTCCAATTGCTCTTAGAAGTAAGTTTAAAAGAGGTGCCTGCCTGCCTGCTACATAATCTTCAGCTGCTAAATTATTTAAGACTTGTAAAAAGCTGGGGTCATTCTTTCCCTTTAAAACACAAGAGAGAGAGCATGGTTCCATGGCCTTTCCCCTTTCCTCACTTTCCTGTGCGTGCATGTGCGTGTGTGCAAATTTTACATGCAAGAAATCTAACCATATATCCATTTCCATTTTTTAAATTTATACCCCGCCTCTCTCCCGAAGGACTCGAGGCGGCTTACAACACAATACAATCTAGGGTGTTTTTAAACAAGCAAGGCAATGGAAGGTTCTGTGGCCACTTAGGCTGCTTGCCCACATTTCTGAAATACCCGTGAGTTAGAAACTCACTGTGTTCTTTGAACTCACGTGTGTTTTGTGATGGGAGGCTGCACACATTAGCTGACTCGCAGATATTTGCAGGTCACATGCTTAGTGAACATCCGTGAGTGAAACTTCCTTATCTGCGCCCATGTTACCCAAAGATCTGTGAGTTTGGGAGCAAGAGAAGCCCCTCTTCTTTCTCTGTATCCCTTGCGAGAGTTCATTTCCTGTCACATGACTCCCCAGGCTTCAGAGTAGTTTGCTCTCTACAGGGGATCAGGAAGGGATTGTAATCGGCTTCCTCCTGCCTTTCCCTCCCATAATCTCTAAGGTTTAAATGGCCACTGGAGGACTGGAAGACAAATCACAAGGTGAGCAATGAATGCATATGTTTTGGCCACCTTGCATAAGATAAAATCTCACTGTGACTTATAACACCCATGAGCAACAGGGCAAGATTTTCAGTCCTGTCAAATGCATGTGCTTTTTTATACCTCATGCATTTTGCTGCTTGCCCACATTAAAAAAATACCCATGCGTTTCTAACATACGGGTATTTCAGTGATGTGGGCAAGCAGCCATAGTGTCACTGCCACGGAGCACTCATTCAGGTGAAGTGCGTGGGGAGGGACTCAAATGGGTGGCTCCCAGCATGGCTACCAGGCCATTGAGGCAAGCCACTATGCACTCCTGCTGCCATTGACCATAGGAGAGGGGGATGCAATTGACATGTCCCTGGTGTTAGCACCGACGAACCTGGGCTCCCCAGAACTCCTGGCCAGTTCCTGTGACTTGCAATGGCCATGTCCTCCACCCACAGTGCCTCTGAGCAGTGGACTGGTCTACTGGCATGGCTGACCACCCCAGTTCACACAGGCAGGGGCTCTGTGGCCACCTGTTACCATAGAGCTGTTTGGCTTTCCCTGCACGGAGGACTCTGGATTTCCAGGCAGTGCTGCATTTGTGACCATGAATGGGTGCTCCGTGGCTCACAGGAGCGTGCATCTCCCCGCTCCACCTTCAGATGGGCAGTGGGCTCTGTGGCTCCTGGGTGGCCATGCAGGATAGCATTTTGCCTATAAAGACACAGAAAGGGCAATTGGGATTCTTACCGGTGAATTGCCCTTCTGTGGCCCTCCAGGGAGTTTATTCGAACCCAGGGAGCGTTCTCCCTTCCATCCAGTAGGAGGCAGCACTGACTTTCGACTGGGCATGCGTAGGGAGAGTGCGCCCTCGCTTCCCCAGGAGTATCCAAGCCGAGGAATTGGAGCTGAAACAACAACAAAAACTTTTCCCAAAACCTCAGGGTTAACTGAACAGAGGCCCCTGGAAGGGGCTGAACCCCCCTAACCCATTTAGGAGAACCAAACTTAAATTCCTTGCCCGGGCGGGCCGAATAAACTCCCTGGAGGGCCACAAAAGGGCAATTCACCGGTAAGAATCCCAATTGCCCTTTCTATGGCCCTAGGTCCGTTTATTCGGACCCAGGGAGGTGCCAAAGCAGTCATGTATATTCGGATGGGGAGGGCCCAGTTTGGCTAGTACCCATGACCCCTTGGAGAATCCGCCTACCGAAGGTGGCCTCCGCGGATTGCTGTGTGTCAATTTTATAATGCCTCGTAAACGTATGGAGGCTTTTCCAGGTAGCCGCCTTGCAAATTTCTGATAAGGGGGCTCTGGAACGGAAGGCCGAATTGGTGACCGCACTCCGAGTGGAGTGTGCTAGAATTGGACTAGGGAGTTGTAGCCCAGACACCTTATAGGCTTCGGAAATGCAGGATGATATCCAGCCTGCTATGACTGTTTTAGATACCCTCTTGCCCCTGTGGCGTGGATGGTAACTCACGAGTAGACTAGAGGAGCGTCGGAAAGGAACGGACCGCCTCATATCGATTTTCAGGGCCCTACGCACGTCCAGGCAATGCCACCGCTTTTCCAGCGGGTGGTGTGGATGGGGGCAGAATGAGGGCAGGACTACGTCCTGTGCTAAATGGAAGGGGGAGGAGACCTTGGGTAAGAAGGCCGGATCCAGGCGGAGCAACACAGACTCCTTCCTGAAGGAACAGAGGGCCGGGTCAATAGACAGCGCCCCCAGCTCTGAAACCCTCCTAGACGTGGTAATCGCTATCAGGAACGCCACTTTGATGGACAGAAAGAATAAGGAAACCTGATGCAGTGGCTCGAACGGGGGCCCCGTAAGAGCCTTGAGCACCAGGTTCAAATTCCAAGTAGGGAACCTGTGGACCACGGGCGGCGAGAGTCGTTTGGCTGCTCTGATGAATTGCCTGACATGGGGATGGGGAGAAACCCTGTCCTTGCCGGATGCCCCTACTACACTGTCTATAGCCGCTAATTGTCTACTCAGAGTGTTAGGGCGGAGACCCTTGTCCAGACCCTCTTGGAGGAATTGTAACACCTGAGGAATTGAAGGAGATAGCGGGGAAAACCTCCTAGCTCTGCACCATCCCACAAATACCCTCCAGGTGCACTGATATATGCGCCTGGTAGATTTTCGCCTGGCCGCTATCAATGTACGAATGACAGCGTCGGAATAGCCCATCTCCTGCAGGGCTAAGGATTCAACAGCCAGGCTGTCAACTTCAGGAATTCTGGCTGCTGGTAGGCCACGGGCCCCTGTGTCAGAAGGTCGTGGGAGACCGGAAGGGTGAGGCTGTGCCCCTGCGATAGACTGAGCAAGTCCGGGAACCAAGGCCGGCGAGGCCAAAATGGTGCCACCAGAATGACCGTGGCCCCCTGCGCTTTGCATTTGTGGAGCGTCCGGCTGATGAGCGGAAATGGAGGGAAGGCGTACAGGAGACCTTGCGGCCACACCTGACTGAGGGCATCGGTGGCCTCCGCGTCGTGGCAGGGGTGCCTGGTTAAAAAGCGTGCCAGCTTGTGATTCGCCGGGGAGGCGAACAGATCCAGCGTCGGCTGCCCGAACGTCTCTGTAATCAGCTGGAAGGCGGCAGAGCTCAGTGACCATTCCCCCGGCTCCAATTCTTGCCGGCTCAACCAGTCCGCCTCGACGTTCCTCGATCCCTGGATGTGGAGGGCTGACAGGGACTGCAGATGTAGCTCTGCCCACTTGATGATGTGGGACGCCTCCTTGTGCAAGGCCTTTGAGCGCGATCCGCCCTGATGGTTCACATAGGCCATGGCGCTCGTGTTGTCTGTGAACACCACTACATGACGGCCTTCCAGGATCGACAGGAAGCTGAGCAGCGCGAGACGAATGGCCCGCAACTCCAGCCAGTTTATGCTGTGGTCTGCCTCCCCTGCTGACCACCTCCCCTGGGCCCGGTTGGACCCGACGTGCGCCCCCCACCCGGACAAGCTGGCATCCGTTGTCAGAACCAGCTTGGGCGGCTCCATCAGGGGTACGCCCTCCAAAAAGCGGGTTGGGTCTTCCCACCACCGGAATGATTGAATGACGGTGCCCGGCAGAGGTAAGGCCCTGGGGACCCTGTTTATGATTTCCATCTGCCACGGACGGAGAAGCCGTTGGAGGGGGCGAGCATGAAAGCGTGCCCACTGCAGGTGGCGAGTGCAAGCGATCATTGATCCGAGCAGGGAGACCAAGGACTGGAGGAAGGCTTGCAGTTGCGACTTCACGCGAGCTATGAGCCCCCTGATTTTTTCCTGACGAGCGGGCGGAATAAAAATCCGGTTGAGCCGGGTGTTGAAAATCACGCCCAGGTGTTCGAGCTGCTGGGTGGGTTCCATATAGCTCTTGGCCAGATTTACCTGAAACCCATGCTCTTTGAGGTAGAGAATGGTGCGCTGTAGATGCAGCGTGGCCAGCTCCCTGGATGGTGCTCGAATCAACAAGTCGTCAAGGTAGGGGAATATCGCAATGCCCCCAGGCGGAGATTTGCCATGAGGGGAACCAGGATCTCCGTAAATGTCCATGGGGCTGAGGCGAGGCCGAACAGCAGGGCACGATACTGCCAGTGCTGGGCATCGTACGCAAACTGGAGCCAGCGGCAGTGGGCTGGCAGGATAGGAACATGCAGATACGCGTCCTTCAAATTGATGGAGCAGAGCCAGTCGTTTTGCGCTATGGCGAGGGAGATGGATGACACAGTCTCCATTTTGAACCTCTGCCGCTTGACACACCTGTTCAGCCGCCTGAGGTCCAGCACCGCACGCCACTCTCCGCTTTTCTTCAAGACGAGAAACAGAAGAGAGTAAAGTCCCTGCCCCCCTTGGTGGCCCGGAACCCTCTCTATAGCCCCTTGCCTCGCTGCTGAGCGTACCAGGGTTGGTAGGCTGAGTAAGGCCGCTTGTAGCCCTGATTGGGTTTGTGGAAGGGACGAAAAAAGGTCTTAAAGGGTTGGACTTGGTAGAGCGTGGTTTTCCTATCCTTACTCGATGCTTGAGCAAGGGCCTTATCCAGAGCTGGGCCGAACAGTTTACGACCCCAGAGTTTTCCGTACACGAGGAGATTCTTGGCATGCGAATCAGCCCACCAAGACCGCAGCCAGAGGTGGCGGTGAGCTGCCACGTTAGCCGCCATTCCCCTAGCCACCCAGGTAACCATGTCAGCTGAAGCATCCATTAAAAAGGCATGGGCGAGGGTGACGTTCGCGGCCAGCTTGCGCGACATGGTCTCTGAAATGGCAGGGTCGTTAGACAGTTTAAACCATTTCATTATGGCCCGAGAATCATAAGCTGTTGTGGTGGCCATCTGTAAAGTGTTAGCCAGGGCCTCATAGTTCTTACGGAGGCCTATCTCAATGCCCTTATCGGTAGGATCCTTCGGTAGAAGGTCCTCTGAGGATAGAAAAACGGATTGGTGGGCTAGGGAAGCGGCTGCAGCATCCACCCTAGGAGTCTTGAAAATAGGGTCGCTCTGCTTAGAGAATCCATAGAGGGCCTGTTGAGTTTTGGAGAGCTTAGCCACCTTAGTGGGTTGCCTCCACTGGGCCCTAATAATTCTTTCGAAAGCCCGGTCCAGTACCACCCCTTTATGCCCCCTGGAGAGCTTAGGGATGTACTCTCTATCAGAGTCCTCTTCGGAGGACGAGGAATCAGACTCCCCTGTCTTTCGGGAAGTAGGGGTGATTCGCAGCACCCTCTGGGCCCTCTTAAGGAGCTTCGGGCCCTGTTCGGAGGGCAGCTCCCTGCCTGCTTCCTTGTGACCCTCACTGAGTATAGCCTCCCACTCTGGGGCTCCCTGCTGGTCCCCTGCCGAGGAATACTCCTCTGCCAATGACACGGC
>QEPC01000715.1:2725128-2784859 GCA_003113815.1 Sphenodon punctatus
GTCTTTTTTAAAACAAAAATCCAGGCTGGGCAGGGTGGGTGGGGGGTGTCCCCCCTTCCACCCGCGCAGCCTGGGAGGGGGAGGGGGAGGGGGAGGGAATTAATTTGTTTCAATGGGGACACAGCGCCCCATTGAAACCAATGAAATAAATCCGGTACTGGCATACCGGATTTAATCCGGGAATTCGGTTTTCGTAGAACCGGTAACCGGTAATGGGCCCGGGGTCCCACCACTAGTAATTACATAACCAGTCTCTTTTAAGACATATGCAGCATAGATTATCTCTTGTTTTCTGTGATTTCTCAATGATTTTAGTTTCAGTCCTGTTAATCAATGTACAAAATGCAGTCACCTGGCAGGTTTAGAGGGGGACCTTATATCACGGTCAATGATGCCGGAATGATCATTAAAGTGGAGGCATTTTTCATTGGAAGAAATGGTTCTTGAAGTCAGGATTATTGAAAAGTTGGATTTGTTATAAGCTGAGTTTGTAGTGAAACATGACAGTATTCTGTCCAAAAATAAAGAAGTCACAGCCTTTAATGAAAGTTACATCTTATTAGGAATACTGCAGCTGTCAGTGGGCATAATTTAAGGGCAGCTTTTTGAAAAATATTGTAAGAGGCTTTGTTTCACTAAGATCTTGAAAAATTTAATTTCCTGTCATTGGAGTTTGACAGGCGCTGGTGAAGGTAATGATGATTGTGAATTGGAAGTGCTGGCTGTGAATGACTACTTTATAACCCAATTGAGCTCGTAGGCCCACATGGGGAATCACATACTTATTGGACTGATCACACTCAAGACATGTAGCAGACACCTTGGGTACAGCCACATCAGATGGTACTGTGATTTGGGCAGTCTTACTGCAATTTTTGCAGCTTTGCCACATGATGCAGTGGCTCGTATGCCCAGCAGCCACCAGATGTTCCCCACATCCCAGGGTGGCCAACTGACTGCTACCCCATGCATCCACTGAAAATGACCGGGGACTCGGCAAAGTGGAGTAAGGCTTCCCAACTTGCAGTAGTACTCCACCACTTGTGGACCCAGTCCCCAACTGCCCTGCCCCACAGCACGTTCCACCATGGGGCTTTGAGCAGCAGGCACTGTTGACATTCCCATGCAGCCATGTCACAGCCGGGCAGGGGGGATAGTGGGCACCTCAGCCTACCCCAGGGCATGGTGGGATGTCAAACACCAGTCCATCCACCTGGTTTCCCTGTGGGGGAGAGGCCAACAGTGTGCCCTGCTCGTCACGCTGGCCCTGAAGTGTGTCAGTCAAAATTGCCCATCTCGGGGCATGTGAGGGATCAGACCCTCCCAGCTTTTTGGGCTTCACCCCTTGATTTACACAACTGACAACTAAAAGAGGTGTGTGGCAGGCTGGTGCTTCTCTAGAACAAGTATTTTCAGAATCTAAGCTGAATAGACCACTGACCACTTGATTGTCAGTCACCAGTGTACATTTAGTCAAATAGCTTAATGGTGCACAGCCCCTATATGGCAAATGAAAATACTATGAAACCTTCTACTGGGGCTCTCAGTCCCTTATAATATTTTGGCCTAACATCTTGCTTGGCCTCTCTGATCTTTCAGTTGCACAGCAGTCTTTGTCCATAGCAGGACCTCAGTGTACGCTTCCAGCCTCTTTCTTTGGGCAAAGTCTGAGACAAGTGTACAGCCAGTGCCTCTCTCTGGCGATCTCCACAGCTGAGCTTCAGCTCAGTCTTTTGTGGCCATTGGTTCAAACTGGTTTGCAGCTTCTAATTATACCTAGCTGACAGCACTCGGGCTATTCCGCCAGACTCCTTATAGAGGTGAAACAGCTATCTGGCAGATCCAAAGTATTGGGCAACTCAGATACACAATACCCAACCAATTGATATTCGGGGGATAGGGACACAGCAGGAATGGAGGGCCACACTGTAGGTGTGGGGAGGCATCTGTGGGAGGCCAGATACCACTGTCTGCCACTGCGTCCATTGCCACCACACCTTCAACCCTGGCTCCCCCCTGTTTGTTCCCCTCCTCATGCCCCCTCTCCAGATGTTTGCACAGATATCACTTGGATGGGTCTATGGTATTTAAGCTGTCCAGTACCTAGGGTCTGTCAAGCTGCAAGACTATCTGCATACTGCAGATTAGCCACCAGTTACAAAATCAACAATTTCTTTCATTAAATGAAACTACACTTATACACCTCCTGGTATACATAGGACCTGAGACGGTTGAAGCAGGAAGAGAGGCGGTTAGAGCACAGCTGGTGCTCAACTCATGCTGAAGCGAACCAATTGTGGCATAGATCATTTTTAAAGGACTATGCTGTGGCTGTGATGGCAGCAAAGAAAGTTTTCTTCTCTGCTATCATAGCATCGGCAAAGTCTCATCCAGCAGAGCTGTTCCAGGTGGTGAGGGGGCCTAGTTAATCTGGCCTGCCTCTGTCTGAAAATGGAGTAATCAAATCCCTGCTGTGACATTTTTATTAACTACTTTGCAGACAAAATTGCTAGTAGTTACCATGACTTGGGTGCTGCCACATTTCTGCAGAATCAGAGTTTGGAGTTATTGAAACTCAGTCTTGTCCTGTTTATATGGGTCAGTTTCAATTGGTTTCACCCACTGATGCAGGGAAGGTGCTTGGGGGGGATGAGGACAATCTGTAGTGAATTAGTTCCTTGCCCATCCTGGTTGGTGATAATAGACCCCGAGGGTCCACCCGCACCTGAAGAGAAGTTCCCCTGTGGAGGAATAGTAAGCTATGATCAATATTTGTTTGGGCTGATTTATTCCAAAGGTGATCTCAATTAATGTAGTCAAAGGTCATTTTTAAATCAACAAAGCAGATTAAAAGTGATGACCTAGGTCTGAGATGCAAATATGTAGTTATCATTTGGTTCAGTACAAAAATATTGTCCATAATAGATATTCCTTTACAGAAACCAGCCTGTTCTCGCCCTATCGCCCTACGACCTTTGGCCTCTACCTTTATAGGTAATGACCTATAAAGCCTTAAACGGCCTGGTCCCCGCTTCACTGTGGGACCTCCTCAGGCCCTGGGCCATGCTGCAGCCCCTGCGGTCGGCTGGGGACGCCCAACTCAAAGACCCCCAGGTTTCCCGGTTGGCAATGATGGGGAGGGTGTTCTGGGTGGCTGCTCCTAGGCTGTAAAATTCCCCCCTGACAGAGGCCCACCAGGCCCCAGACTTCCCCTCTTTCTGAAGACAGTGTAAAACCTGGTTGTTCTGCCAGGTCTTTGGAGAGGGAGACAGGTAGGGTTGAGGGAGGGGGTTGATTCCACCCTTTTAGTATATTTTAATGAATTTAAAATTTTGAGTTGATTTTAATTGTTGATTTTATGAAGATTGCTTTTGTTGTGAGCTGCACCGAACTGCTCTGCGGAGCAGGAGGGTGTGGGATAGAAATGATCCGAATTAAATTAAATTTTAAAAACTAAATAAATTCAAGGAAATAAAATTATTACATAAATAAAATTCCCCGTTGTTCACTCCCAGCTCCTGGCAGTAAGAAGTTCATCCTGTAAGCTATTTGGTTAATAGCCATGAATGGACCTACTCTCCAAGAACTTATTCAGTTCTTTTTTAAACCCAGCTATGCTACTGGCTTTGACAATGTCCTCTGGTAACAAATTCCATAAGATAATTATGCACTGATTGAAAAAGTACTTCTTTTTATTTCTTTTAAATCTGCCAGCAGCTAGTTTCATGGAGTGCCCCTTAGATCTAGTACTATTTTAGAGGGTAAATAACCATGCCCTGTCTACTCATTCCATATCACTCAAGATTTTATAAACCTCTATCATGTCCCCTCTCAGTCTTCCCTTCTCTAAACTGAAGAGACCCAGCTTGTCAACCTCTCTTTGTATGGAAGCCGTTCCACATCCGTTATCATTCTTGTTGCCCTTCTCTGTACCTTTTCTAGTTCAGCTATGTCTTTCTTGAGATGGGGTGATAAGAACTGCGCACAATATTCCAGGTTCTGTCACACCATTGATTTGTATAGAGGCATTATGACATCCTCAGATTTATTCTCTATCCCTTTGGCGAATGACTCCTAACATTTTGTTTGCTTTTTTGACTGCTGCTGCACACTGGGCTAAGGATTTCAGCGTATTGTCCACAATCACTCCCAGATTCTTTTCCTGAGTGGTAACTCCTAGCTTAGTATCCAGTCATCCACAGGGGCCAATCCAGGATCTGGATGGTGAGTCAGTCCAGGTACACTGCATCTATCAGGTCTCCCTTGTCCACATGCTTATTTACACCCTCAAAGAATTCCAACAGAGGGTATTTTCAGATGTGACGGGGTGGCATTCTCCCGCCAACAGATGTGCCGGGGGATCCCGGCAGGGAATCAGGGAGGGGGCGGGGCTGCGTGGCTCAACGTGCAGCCGCACGGCCCCGCCCCCCCATGCTCCCCCACCGCCCACCCACTGGGGAGACAGGCGGGCGCCGCAGCCAATGCACTGCAGCGCCTGCCCGAAATGACCACGGCCCGGAATCCCAGTGGGGATTCCGGGCTGTGACAGCCATCCAGACGTGATGGGCCCCTTCATCCCTGCCGGGAATCTCATTCACCACGCAATCGGTGCCGGACCCGTGGGTTCAGCCGATTGCGTGGTGAATGTGATTCCCGACGGGGATTGAGCATGGCTAACATCGGGGGGGGGGGAACTTCCAGTTCCCCAAAAGACGTTAGGAAGGCATTCCCCACCACAGGGAATTGACTGTGGTTGAGTGTGATCTCGTAACATCTGAAAATACCCAGATTAGTGAGGTATGACTTACCTTTGCTAAATCCATGTTGTCTCTTCCCTCCGCTGCTCCGCCGCTGTTGATACCGCCGCCGCTGCTCCACTGCCCGCTGGAACCTGTGGGAGAAGAAACAACAAACAGTGAGGTTGGGGGTTAGGGGGGGAACGCAGAGGCTAGCCACATGGGCTGACCTGTCCCCTCCCCCCCCACCCGGAAGTAGCTGGGGGCTTAAAGCCCCAGGGACAGCGACTGAGCTGCAGACTCGCGGCCAAAGGGCCTCAGCCAAAGTGTGCGGTACTTTGGGGGTACTTCGGGGTCACAGGGGGTGGCAGGGGGTTATTGTTTGTTTTTGTGTGGGCTTCTTTTTGTACAGGGCTAGGGTGGTAGGGTGGGGGTTGTAGGGCCTGTCCTGGCCCCTGGTGGGAGCAGGATGGCCGGGAGGGCGGGTGGGAGGTTTTTAGGGGGGGTGGAGGGGGCGAGGGCTGTTGGGTGAACAACCAGGTCCGAACGGCCAGGATTGGGTGGACGGAGGGGAAGGCGTGGCCATTGGTGTCGTGCTGGGGCGTGGATGGTATGGTCCATGGGGTGGGAAGGCACGGGCCCCTAGGGGTCCAAGGTGCCTGAGGAGTGTGTCAATCATCTCTCCCCCGCTGAGGGAGAGGGAGGTGCCAGGTCCAGGGTCCGCAAGTGGGGGACTGGTGCTGGTAAATGCGAGGTCCGTGGTCAACAAGGCCCCAGTTATCCATGATTTAATCTTGGATGGGGCCGTGGACCTCACATGCATCACAGAAACCTGGCTGGATGATCTGGCCGGTCCAACTTTGGCGGAACTTGTTCCAGCTGGGTATGCTGTGCAACATCAGCCCCGCACGGGCGGCCAGGGAGGTGGTGTAGCTATTGATTTTAGGGAGGACTGGCCTGTTAGGAGGTATCCAGTTCCGGAGATTATGGGTGTAGAGGTCCTGCACGTGACGTTCAATTTGGCTGGGGGCAAGCTAGGGGTGCTGCTGGTGTACCGGGCCCATTCCTGCCCAGAGGCATCCCTTGCCACTCTAGCAGAGCTGGCCTCAGAGGTGGTGTTGGGCTCCCCCAGGACTTTGGTTCTGGGGGACTTCAACGTCCACGCCAATGCCGGTCTTGTTGGGGTGGAGCGGGAGTTCATGGCCGCCATGGCAACCATTAACTTGTCCCAAGAAGTTATCTGCCCGTCCCACGTGGGGGGACATACCCTCGACCTGATCTTTGGTTCTGGCCTTGAGGCGGGGGGTCCGGTTGTGGGGGAGGTTACAGCGGTGCCCTTGTCGTGGACGGACCATTATCTCCTTCAGGCCGATCTTCTAGCGCACCCCCTCCAGAAGGGGAAGGGACCACTTAGGATGGTCCGCCCTCGGAGGCTGATGGAACCCCAGCGGTTCCAGGAGGCTCTGAGGGAGTTAACCCTGGACGTGGACGGCCACTCTGTGGATGAGCTGGTTCAGCATTGGAACAACTTGCTGGAGGAGGCCATCGACAGGGTGGCTCCGAGACGCCTTCTGCCTTGGGCTCGTCACCGCAGGGCCCCTTGGTTTACTGAGGGACTGCGGTGTATGAAGCGTGTAGGCAGGAGGCTAGAGCGACGCTGGCGTCGGACTCGATCTGACTCCGACCGTCTTCTCCATAGGGCCCATTTGCGGTCCTATGTTGAGGCTGTGAGGACGGCGAGGAAGGAGTTCCTTGCCGTCCTCATAGCGTCTGCGAAGTCACGCCCGGCGGAGCTGTTTCGGGTGGTGCGGGGGCTGGTTAGTCCGGCCTCCCTCCGCCTTGATGGGGACGTGTCCCAGGCCCGCTGTGAGGAGTTTGTCAACTACTTCGCAGACAAGATTGCTCGGATTCAGACCGACTTTGACGCTGGATTGATGGCAGTAGGTGAAGAGCGCGGGGGGGCGGAGGTCCCGTCTGGTCCAGCTTCGTGGGGAGAGTTTCAGGAAGTGACGCCGGCCGATGCGGTGGATGTCCTGGGGTCTGTGAGGGCCACGTGTTGTGAACTTGATCCGTGCCCGTCCTGGTTGGTAAAAGCTTCCAGGGAGACGTTGGGGACGGTGCTGGCGAGGGTAGTGAACGCGTCCTTTCGGCAGGGGAGGCTGCCGCCCTGCCTTAAAGAGGCTGTGGTGCGCCCCCTGTTGAAAAAACCATCTTTGGACGTGGATGCGCTTGCCAGCTACCGACCTGTCTCTAACCTTCCCTTTTTAGGGAAGGTTATTGAGCGGGCAGTGGCGCTCCAGCTCCAGGTGCATCTGGATAGTATCGGCTTCCTAGACCCTTTTCAATCTGGGTTCCGCCCCGGCTATGGCACCGAGACGGCGTTGGTGGCCTTGGTAGACGACCTCCGCCGGGAGATGGATGCAGGATGTTCAACATTTCTCATCCTGCTAGATCTCTCGGCCGCTTTTGACACCGTGGACCATGGGCTGCTGCTGAGGCGACTGCGTGACCTGGGGGGTCTGGGCGGGACCGTTCTTGAATGGTTCCGCTCATTCCTCTCGGGGAGGAGCCAACGGGTAGTGTTGGGGGAGGAGACATCGTGCCCCCGCGCTTTACCGTGTGGCGTTCCGCAGGGTTCGATCTTGTCTCCGCTGTTGTTTAACATCTATATGCAGCCCTTGGGGGAGGTCGTGAGAAGGTTCGGGGTGCGATGTCACCAGTATGCTGATGATACTCAGCTGTACCTCTCTTTTTCTACTGACCCAGACCCTGCTATCTCGTTGCTTTCCCAATGTTTGGAGGCCGTGGCGGAGTGGATGCGGCTGAGCAGACTGAAGCTTAACCCCGACAAGACGGAGGTGATGTTGGTGGGGAGAGCGAAGGGGGTGGTGGCCCCCCTGGTTGGGGGGGTTCGCCCTCCTGTAGCTCTGCAGGTTCGGAGTCTGGGGGTGATATTGGACGCAGATCTGCGTCTGGAGCGGCAGGTGGAGGCAGTCGCTAAGGCTGCCTTCCGCCAGCTATATCTAGTACGTAGGCTGCGTCCGTTTGTCTCCGGCCCGGACCTGGCCTCCCTCATCCATGCCTTCGTCACCTCGAGGCTCGACTACTGCAACGCGCTCTACGTGGGGCTTCCCTTGTTCTTGGTTCGGAGGCTGCAGCTGGTGCAGAATGCGGCGGCTCGTCTTCTTACGGGGACGGGCCGCCGGGAGCATATTACACCGGTGCTCCGAGCTCTGCACTGGCTGCCGATAGCGTGCCGAGCCAAGTTCAAGGTGCTGGTGATGGTTTATAAAGCCCTACACGGTCTCGGCCCCTCATACCTTAGGGACCGCCTCGCCCTCCGTGCCCCAGAGTGGCTCCTGCGGTCTGCCGGGGGTGCCTTCCTGGAGGTCCCCCGTGTTAAGCGGGGCGCCACGATGGAGAGGGCATTCTCGGTAGTAGAACCGCGGCTGTGGAACTCCCTTCCGGAGGAAGCTCGCCTGGCCCCTAGCCTGTTAACATTCCGGCGAAACTGTAAGACCTGGCTGTTCGCCCAGGCCTTTGGGAGGGAGGGTGAGTAGGGTGGGAGGTTTTAGTTCCCCCACCTATTTTTGGCTTTTAGAGGGGTTGTCTAGCCCTGTAAATTAATTATTTTTATAATATTTATGGTTACTTTTAAATTGTTTTTATTGTATTTTAAAGATTGTTGGAAGCTTCCCCGAGCTGCATGGCAGGAGGGGCGGGGTAGAAGTTTATAAATAAATAAATAAATAAATAAATAAAGTCATGTTTATCAACATGCCCAGTGTTTCTCAGGGGGGCATTCTCAGCTGCTGTCCCAGTGCTTTGGAACTTCAGAGGTTTGTTTGAGCCCAGGCCTGAGTGTCTTCCAGAGGTGGTGTAAGACTTTTTTATTTGAAAAGGCATTTGGCGGGCAGGGATAGGGGATCAGGGGCGTAAGCATGTGATAAGGGGTTGGGTGGGGAGGTAGTTTTGAGTGGGTTTTGTGGGAGTTTTAGGGGGGGTTGTATTGGTTTTAAATGTTTTTATGGATTGTAATCTGCCCTGTGCCTCAGGGAAGGGTGACATATACATTTAAATAAGTAAATAAACCCTTTTAAGGGCTTGACACACTACCTGCCCCAGGTGGTGGAGTCCTACAAGGGTTTTCCATGCTCCACTGGATATCAGAAGGACTTAGTGAGTGACCCAGTCACAAGGCACTTGCTGATCAGATCAACTGACCTAAAGCAAAAGAGGAAACAAAGAACACACACAATCAGCTCTGAGTTCCCAAAGTTAAATGAAAGGCTTTATTGCCTTACCTATATACATTTTGTAAAGTGTTGCGTGTCATGAAGGAACATGAGGCCACACAGGAGAGTTATGGGACTATAGGTCTAACATATATGTAAAGCTAAAGGTCAAACGTGGATGTAATGTTGAGAACTGTAATGTTGAGAACTGACATGTAGTGTAAACTAACAGTTGGGAAATCCCTCCAAGAAGGCAGAGAGATAAATTATGTAGATTCCCACTCTCGAGAGCTAGACAGAAACCATTTTAGATGCAAATGGACCTTCCTGTTTACCTCTCTGTGGACATGACAAACCTCAGGTTTCCCCAAGGGAAACAAAGACTTTAGAAAGGCTATTTAAAGCCAGGAGCCAAGACGAAGAGAGGCAATTAAGCCATCTTCTGCTACCTCTTGGAGAGAGCTCTCAGCTCCATCTTGCATGCCAGCAAGAGACTTCTGGAACAATGGATTGAGAGAGAGAACTTTGCTTTCTACCATCTAAGAGATCAATGCCCAGTCATTTTCACCACTGACTGAAAAGGGACTTTCTATAGGGTAAGCTTTATATAGGGGTTACCCAGTATAGAATAGGATGTGTTATATTACTTTTCATTTCTTTAGCCACTCTGTATCAAATATATTGTCCTATGTAATCAATAAACTTTCTTCTTATCTTTACGAAGAAGTGTCGGTGGTCTAACACTGGGAACACAAACGAGCCACTTGAGTTTTCAAACTCTCACGAACCCAGAGAGAGAAAGAGTCTGTAAACGGGAAGCTTTCTGGGAGTTGGGGGTGGCAAAAGGGTTCTCCCCTTTGCAGGACTGGACCAGCCAGACTGGTTCTGGTGGGCTGCTGGTGAGGGAATTTGAGTTACCCAACACAGGAAAGTGAGGTGTTGGACCCCAAAACCCATGACAGTTGTGTTCCCCATTTTATTGGCACCCTGATGGAAAAATCTTTGAAATGTAGAGCTCTGATTCTTTATTGCAAAGCTGAGAAAGGTAAATCAATTAATTACCAATATCAAGATAAGTACCTCATCCTTCAATGCAGAATAATGCAATGGTTAAAGCACAGGATTAGAAGACAGAGTGCTGCGCACAGCACTTATCTGTCATGCAACCATGGGAAAGTCATGAGCAAAGAATATTCAATTAAACTCCATTGGGCACTATAATGACAACTTTGGGGTGAAAGTCCATTTCTGAACAGATTCCATTTCCAATGGGTCTGATTGGTTTGATCAGACCCAACGAAGATCGAAATGAACAATCATTCTGATTTTCATTCGTCAGAAAAGAAAGAAAGAAAGAAAGAAAGAAAGAAAGAAAGAAAAAGAAAGAAAGAAAGAGAAAATTCAGCCACTTTGCAGTACACAAGCTGTTGGAGGAAGGAACTTATGAGTCCCAAAGAGCACCTGACATCAGACGCAAGAGAAGTGGCAGGTGATCCAGCACTGTCCCTGCTGCTACTGCCCAGTGAGGGAAGCATGAGAAGCATCAGCAGGGAGGCAAGTCTGTGGGTCTGGTCTGGTCTGGCCTCCATGTCACCACTTCCTGTGCTGCCCCTGATCCCACAAATCACCAACAAGAGCAACAGAAGCAGCGCAGAGCTCTCAGTGTTGTTTTTTTTACTCTGCTGCCAGATGTTCCTAGGGGTCATGAACATAACTATTGTGGAGTCCTGATTAGACTTTGCATTTTCAACAGCTATGTGCAAGTACTTGCTCCGCACAGTGCGCCCCCACAATGATCTATAGTCTAGAAGAACTTAAATCTGCGGCCAGCTAGGGATGCCCTGTTAGAGGTCCCCAGTGTGTGGTGGGGGCCACATTTGAGAGGGTGTTCTCGGTGGCCGCACTGTGAATGTGGAACTCCCAGCTGGCTGAGGACTGCTTATCCCCAGATCTCCCCTCCTTCAGACGCCGCTGTAAGACCTGGATGTTTTGCCAGGCTTTTGCTGGGGGAGTTGGGTAGTGTGTGGGGGGATGTTTTTTTATGGTTTTTTTATGGACTCTCTTTTGTTGGTTTTATTGATAATCTGATATTTTAATACTTTTTTGTAATTTATTTATGAAAACATTTTAATTGTTATTGTTATTTTTATTGTGAGCTGCCCCGAGCTGCCAGAGGCAGCAGGGGGCAGCATAGAAATCACAGTATAAATAAATAAATAAATAAATAAATAATGAGTTGACCAATAACCATCAGATTTGCAGTATCCAATCCACTCCAACAATGAGCAGTTACCAAGCGGTATCTGTTTATTATTTTATTGATTAACCCACTTACCATGTTAGCAAATTATCCATTTGCACCATATCTTGTTACCTCATTTTCATTTTTCCATCTGTTCCAGTGTTATTTGATAATTACATTTGCCTATAATTCCTTTCCTGTTTACCCCTCCAGACCTTGATTTTAAAATGTCTAGTTCAAACCTGCTGGATGCACTTTCATCTCAATCTCAATTTTTTCTTATTTCTCACTGAGAATCATGGTTCTCGACTCGACCTCTGGTTCCTGTCACTACCTTGATCAAGAATTTTCTTGATTTCTCATGTACCATTTACCTTGTTTACTGTTTACCGTTCACCATGTACCATAAACTGATTGACCGTGTACCACATTCATCCCAATAATGTGCATGTACAAAATGGCTGCCCTTTTCCAAAATGGTAGCAATACTGCCGGTGCCATCTTGAAAGAGGGCTTCACATACACAGAACAGCTGCAGTGGTAATTTTGAGCATGCACATTACTGGGACAAGCATGATACACAGTAAGCGGTACACGGTAAATCAGTATACAGTATGCGGTAAATGGTAAATCGAGAAAAAATCTTTCCCAAGATCTTGAACCATTACCAAGCTTGTCCCAAGATCTTGGTAATGATGCTTGAGTCTCATGAGATTTTCGCAAGAAAAAAATTGATTCTTGTTTCAGCCCTTTCATTATTGGTCAACTGGAAATGATGGAATACAGTAAAACAGTAAATTGGTTATGCTGTAAATTGTCTACATAGTAGCAGTAAAGCACTATTAATCAGTATTTCAGTTAACTGGTTAACCATCATGGTACACAGTTACTGACCACTTAACAGATTAGCTATCTGGAATTTTGGATACTAACCTCAGTTATGGAACTAACTAAACATTTCAGTTCTCTCTGCCTTATGAGTGGACAATGTGTATCCACAAAGTTTTTTTTTAAAGGAGATGCTACCCCGCATGGCCATCCAGGAACTACCTATGAGCCATACATCCACACACCTGTCTGAAGGTGGAGTTTCGAAGATGCGTACTCCCGTAAACCGCAGAGCATCCACTCATGGAGCACTGCTGGGAAATCTGGAGTGCTCCATGTGGTGCCAGACAAAGGTAGGGTGGCCTCCTCAGAACTGCACATTTGAAGCACTCCCCACACACTCCACCTGAGTGGGTGTTCCATGGCAGTGACACTCAGTGACCACAGAACCCCACCACCACCTCTATCACCTTACTTGTTTAAAAACATGCAAAGAAGCAGCTGCACACCACAAACTGAGTGGCAATGATTAGACCAGGGGTGAGCAAGGTTCCCATGCCCCAAAGCTGATGCACCTTGAGTAATAGGGAAACTCAAGAAACAGATGATGGAAATTAGTTGGTGTTGTTTTAGATCGATATTAAGGAAAATGTTCACATTCCAAGCTCAGATGTTACAGAGTGGAGCATGAAGCAAAGAAGGAATGTGTTTTTACACCTTACCTTAGCTATCTGTTGTCTGAGAAACTCCATCACCTACTGATTACTGACATACACAGCCTTAGATGATAATCAGTTGCAGAAACGTTTGAAGCACGGACATTTCAATATAAAATTTGGACGAATTCATATTTAACCAGATTGGTTTCACAGTCTTTTATTCATGTTCATAGAGACCACACTGCTGCATAATGCTTTGAATTTTATAAGTGAATTATCCTTTTTTACAAAAACCAACAACAATGTTACAGTGCTGACAGTAAAACAATTATTTGTGCTTGCTGAGCCAGAGGAGTTACAAAATCAGTTTATTTGACCTTCTCCTCACTCCTCAGCTATGCTGCACTCCTTTTCTAGAAATCCTATTTCAGACTCCAAAAATAAAGCCACATCCTTTGCTCCTGGCTTTCTCCTGGGAAACCTCCGTCTTTGAAATTCTGCAAGAAAGTTCACACTTTCTAGAAGTGTGATCACATCTATTAATTTGACTGCTGAGTCTTGCTGTCCTTATGAGTCACAGTATATTACAACTCGAGGACCATATTCTTCCTTCACCTGCACTGGTGTAAACCCAAATTATATTTAAGTTTATTTATTTATTTATTTATTATCCTGCCCTTCTCTAAAAAGACTCAGGGTAGCTTACAAATAATTATGAACATAAGATATAAAACATATATAAACGCATATCAAAAAGTCCATCAAAACAGTAGAAAATGGAAACAACCCCAAAACCCCAACCCCCCCAAGAATCCCACCCAGTCCCACCTCCCCATGTCCCACATCCAACCTCCCCTTCACAACCTAAACCCACCCACCAAACCCCTCATCCCCTATCCCTTCCTGCCCTGCCAAATGCCTTTACAAACAAAAAGCTATTGCACCACCTCTGGAAGACACCCAGGCTCCAGCTCAAACAAACCTCCAGGGGAAGGGAGTTCCATAACACCAGGGAAGCCACTGAGAATACTTCCCTGTAAGCCCTCATCGTATGAACAAGAAGACGGTACCCACAGGGAGGCACTCCCAGTCAAATGCAGGGACCACAATGGGGCATGGAAGGACAGGTGGTCTCTCAGATAGGTGGGTCCCAGATCATTTAGGGCTTTAAAGGTCAAAACTATCACCTTGAATTGTGCACGGAAAGCTATGGGGAGCTAGTGCAGACTACAGAGCAATGTGCTCCTGGCACCCCACCCCCAAAAGGAGGCGAGCTGTTACATTCTACATCAACTTCAGCTTCCAAACAGCCATCAACGGTAGCCCCACGTGTTTCAGTAGTCTAGCCATGAGGTGATGAAAGCATGGGTGACAGTGGCCAGATCTGAATCAGAAAGAAAAGGCTGAACCCTCCTCGCCAGATGGAGTTGGTGAAAAGCACTCCTGACCACCGCTGCAATCTGACAATCCAGGCACAGCAAGAGATCCAGAATTTATTGCTAAGGAACTAAACTAATATTCTCTAGACAGTGGATTTATAATTTAGAAGTGGATGGAACCAATTCTGGCTTCATTGTATAAAATTAATACATTGCAGACCAGGAAACTGGAACTCATCTAGCTGAGTTCAAACCTATTGTCCGCACATCACTGAAAGAGACAACAAACACAAGTGTTGAGTGCAAGGCCGCAACTCTTTATTAACATCACTCAGTCTGAGGGTCTCAGTTTCAGCAACAAAAAAATCTCCCCTTTCAGGCCTAATGCTTTCCAGTCCATGTAGGTTCCCTCCCCTGCATTCTGTGCTAGCATACACAACGTGTTGGGTTCCCCTAAGATGGGTTCCAAGAGAGGAGTGCTGATTCTGACACCTGCTAGGGACCGCTGATATCCTACATAGCAATGCTACTCCCCCTCCCCGCCCCCGGGTTTGAGATCAAGCCATGGGTCGGAAATCCACTAAGGCCGTTTCTACACGGATGCTACCTCCAGCCCAGTGGGTGGAGCTAGGTGGGGGAGCACACCCAGCGAACACCAGGCAGTGCCGAGTCGGAAGACGTTTACATGGACAGCACCGCGGGGGGTTGTGGGACAGAAAGGGAGGGGCCGGCACACACCCATTGGGCAAACACCCACCCCGGGAAACACAGAGAAAGCACCCATGACATTTACATGGACAGCCAAGACACAGAACGGCAGGGAAGCCCCACCCAGTACAGCAATGAGACAACATGGTGGACTGAGGGCAGATGAAGCCATGGCATGCAGCTCCATCCCAGAACTGCCAGACCCTGTGTGGGTGGGGTAGGAGGGAGAAGGGATGACAGGAGACACACAGTAGTGGACCCCGGCCAGCCCCATGACAGAGGCCAGACATCCGGGTGCCATAGACCCCCCACAAAGCACAACCTGCCCACACACAACTGGGACCACAACCACACAGGGAAGGGCTACATGGCGAAGGAGACGTGGGGACCCCAGCGGATGGGGGGCAGGAAGGGAAGTGGCACAGGGGAGAAAGGCAGAGGCCCGAGGCAGCAGGGGACACCAACACAAGCACCCAACCCCCTGGCAGAGGCCCTGCACACACCATCCCAAGACCCCCAGAAAATGAGCTAGGAACAGGACACAGGTGGTCACAGTGGCAGAGACAGAAGCCCACAACACAGCTGGGCTGGCAGGGAACGGTAGAGGGGGGTCCCCAGACCACACCAACCACCACCAAAGCCACCGCAGTTCTCCAGACACCAACAAATGATGCATGTGGGTGAAGGGGTGGACCATCGCAAGGGCAGGGAGGGGGTAAGGCATCAGACAGCAGCCAAGTGAATGGACCCTGGGCCCAAGGGACCACAGGGAAAGGGGGAAAATGAGACCAGACCAGAGGGGGACAGAAGGAAGCCAAGACAGGCAGCCAAGAAATCACACAAACCCCAGGCCAGGGAAACCAGGGTCACACCCAAAGGATACAACAGAGCTGCAGCACAAACACCGGGAGAGGTTGTGGGGGGAGATAACCAGTCCCTGCCAGGCAACCGTGCCACAACCACCAAGAGGTACCCACACAGGAGACTGGGCCAAAGGGAAAACCACGACCGGAGATGGGGGCAAAGCAACTTTAATACTGAGGGGGAATGGAGTGGGACAGGCATAAGGTTCAAGGGAGGTGGGAGGCAGCCCAGAGAGCTGGTCGGTGGGGTGGGTCACCGTCCTCAATAAGGATGCCAGCCCCATACTCAGCTCCAACGATCTGCCTGGGAACGGTCGAGCCGGTGCACTCTCTCCAGGAGGTGCAGCAGCAGGTGCAAAACTTCCTCCTGCTCCCTTGTCCACTCCGCATTCATCACCTGCACTAAGGGAGAGAGGGAAGGTGCCATCAGGATGGGACAAGGGCCCCAACAAAACAGACTCCTGGAGAGTGGGCCCTGAAGACATGCAGCACACTCACTTGTCTCCTCGTAGACCCGCGCCCCAGCATGGAGCTCTGAGGCCACACTCTGGAGCTGACTGGCCATCTGTTCCAAGCAGAGAACAGCCAGAAAGACAGCCAGAGTAGCTAGAAGGGAGATGGAGAAGGGGATAGGGTGCATGGAAATGGTACGGGTCAGCAGGGGTCAGTAAACACACATCATGCACAATCCACGCAGTGACCCCAGTACACCCATGTCAGCACCCCACCAGCTGTGATCAAGGGGGAACACGGGTGGACAGTGGATGGTCCGTAAACAGCACACACTCACAGTCAGCCACCCATCTCCCCTGGCACCCATCCATTGCCAACAGTGCAGGTGGCAGGAACCAACAGGGGGCGCCAGGAATGGTAGAAAGTGGGACAGCCCTGGCGGGGAGCCCAACCAATGGGTATCTCCCACCTGACAGTCCGTTACGTGTGTGCCATGGTCTCCAGGGCAACTTGCTGCTAGGGAGGGGTTGGGGCCCGCACCCAGTGCCCCCCCCAATGGGGCACAATGGACAGCACCGCCATGGAACAGCACCTGCACACAAGTGCCAAACGCACACCACCACAGACCAGTCAATCCACCTCGGTGGTTAACAACACCTCCACAGGGAATGAGGACAGGTGCCCGCACAGGGTCGCGGGACACCAGGGAGTCACCAGCATATGAAGGGCAGTGCTCACAACAGGACGTGGTCGGCCCCCACCACCCAACAGGCCAAACCCCCAATCCATCAAGGAGTCCCCACGGGAATGCATCACGCATCACAGGTTGCTACCAGACAGCCCCAATGATCCCAACCAGGAACCCCACGGACCCTGATCACACTGACAACCACATATGGAAATGGCCACAGCCATGGGAGGAGTGATCGGAGCAGCACACTGACACATAAACACGCTAGGAGGTACAGTCACAGGCAAGATCTTTATCACAGATGGAGTCAAAGGGGGGGTACAGGCGAACAGAGGCCGGTGAATGGGTGAGCATGGGCCTGTGGGTGTTCCACCCAACCATCACTCTGGCCCACCATGCACCCACTCCAAGAGGGATGGAGGTGCTCGTTAACACTACAGGGATGGGGGCGGGAGTGTCCAGAAGCAGCAATGGGGTCTGGAAGATGGGATATCTGACCACAAGGTTGCACAGTACTGTGGGCCAGAGCAGTGATTGTCAGGACTCATGGGGGGCTCTGACAAGGTCGGGCTCAGGGGCACCAACACCGGACTCACCAAGCTTCCGGCGGCGTTAGAGATAGAGGGTCTCCTGGTGGTACCGAGACAGGGGCTCCGGGGGTGGGGGGTTCCCCAGCCAGATTCGATGGCTGAACAGCGATGGAGGCAGGGGAAGGTCCCAACCTCGTGACTCAGGCAGAGCTGAGTTGCCTGGAACCACCACGCATGCATGGCATCACAGGGTTGCCGGGGGAACCAAGGCACTCTGTGGGCCTGCACTTGAAGGCAGAGCAACTTAGGCAGCAATAAAGGACAGCTGCACAGAGACAGCTTCGCCGGTGATCAGCTCCAGAGATCAGAGATCGGACCCCCATGCGAAAGCAAGGACGTGTATTGTGGGTTCTAAAAGGTTTGTGTGCGAGGACTGAGTGAGGTACGTTTGTGTTTGCGTGGTAAGTGAAAGTGAGGAATGATAGTGTGGGTGTGAGAAGTTCCCTTTCGCTTCCCCCTCTCCAGGGCCTTCCTTCTTCACAAGCCCTGGACGAGAGCCCTAGCCTTTCCACCCATTGTTCCCCCTTGGACCCTGTGGCACACCCTCTCTTCCCCTCCTTGTTGCCCTCACCCCCATTGTGCAAAGTGCTCCCACTCCCTGGCGCCATGCTTCTGGCAGCGCTGGTCCGGGTCCTGTGATGATCTGACCTGCTTCATTCCAGAGCTAAGAGCCTTATAAGATCCTGAGGACACTTTTTCCCTAGCAGTTGGACCCAGGGGGAGGGGGGTGGTTATCAGTTTCTGTGTGCGTGGGGGTTTGGGTGTGCTTCGGTCCTATCCCCGCCCCACGGCACAGTCACAGCTAAGACATTGCGATGGAGCAGACATTAGGGATGCTCAGCTCAGGGAGATGCCAGAGGGCACCCCTGAAACATCTGCCCCAATTGAAGACACTCCCAGGCGAAGAGGCCCCTGTGGAATCCCCGGGAATGCATCCACCATGAAACAGGGCAGGAGGTGGTTCCCTGTGGCAGCTGCATACCTGACATCCGGTAGGTTCATCACCAATCACAGTGTGCCCAACTCAATTTTGGTAGGGGTCCCGGTCAGAAGTGGTCCACCAACATTGGTAGGTAGCAGACCCAACTCCCCAAGAAGGGCCTGGCAGTCAGATTGTGGGCGGGATATGCCACGAGCACACAGCAGGATGCCAGTGTAGTCGGTAGCAACATGGGGACCCCCGGCCTGGAGGGTCAGTCCATACTCCGGACGTGCAGCCACCAGGGGAACAGCCGTGATATACTGTGGGTCCATAGCGAAACAACAGCAGCTGGGTGCCCCCAATTAGGTTGTTGAAAGAGGGTAAAGCCAAGCTCCCCGGCATGCCACCAGCAAGCCAGACCCCCGAATGGATGGTCCATCACCCACATGCACCATGACAGGAGACTGAATCCATCCACAACTGACAGGTGGTTGCTCATCAGCAGCTGGACATTGCAGCTTTGCCACAGTGTTCCCAACAGCATATTGGAACATGGCGACTACTCCTCCCTTGCACCACCACCAGCCTCGGGGCCTGTTCCACACCCTGCCATGACCACTGCAAGGACTGTTCACAGATTTGCACAGGGGTCCTATGGATAGTGGCTGTGAATGAGCACAGCATGAGTAGTGGCACAGCACTAGCCAGGGTGAGGCCATACACAGCTGATAGTGGGCCGGTTACTAGGCCCTGTGAATCCCTGACCCACGCACTGAGAGGGAGCATTCCAGCGCTAGCCATGACAGATCACCAAGGTCATGGCTGCCTGTAGCTGAGAGCTAATGAGGCACTCCATGCAACGTATCTTGATAGAACACAGCTGCACACTGCCGTGGCCTTCACTCAATGTGACAGCATGACTGATGTGGAGGCGTCCTCCCCAGTGAATGTACGATGGCATGGCATGGGCAAAGGGGGGAAGGTAGGCCTCCTGGCCCACATTGGAGGCTCGCTGTGGCCCCAGCCCCCAGGCATTCAAGCGGTCTGTGCAGGGGAGGGGAATGTGATGTGCAGGGGAGGGGGGATCCTGATTAGGTGTGCGGAACACACCCACGGTAGTGCACCAATCGATGGGCACACAGCATGGTCTGCCAGACTACATGTGTGTGCCAATTGGAGTGCCTGGGCATGGAGTTCAGAGAGAGGTGGTTTGGGTGTGGTGTATGAGTGGTGATTGTGACAGAGAGCAGATACATTTATTTATTTATTTATTTATTTATTTATTGGCATTTTTATGCTGCCCCCTCATGCCCACAGCATCTCGGAGTGGCTAACAATAAAACAATAAAATAAATGCAATAAATACAATAAAATAAAATAAATAAATAAAATAAATACAATAAAATAATACAATAAAACAATAAAATACATTAGAACCAACATCACTTTTAAAATAATTTAAAACCCTCCAACCCTAACCTTAACCTCCTATTCCCCAAATTCCCCACCCCACCAATCTCCCCCATTTACCCCTCCCTCCCCCCCTCCCCTCCTAAGGTCTTGGTGAACAGCCAAGTCTTCCATGCCCACCGAAAGGCGAGCAGACCCGGGGCCAGGTGGGCTTCCTTTAGAAGGGAGTTCCACAACCGTGACCCGACCACCGAGAATGCTCTCTCCATGGTGACCCCTGCCTTACACGGGGGACCTACAGATTGACACCCCCAGTGTATCAGAGGGTCCGTCCTGAATTATGGAAGGCAAGGCAGTCCCTGAGATAAGAGGGGCCAAGACCATATAGGGCTTTGTATACCGATACTAGCACCTTGAACTTGGCTCGGTACGCTATAGGCAGCCAGTGCAGAGAACAGAGCACTGGTGTAATGTGTTCACGGCCACCCGTCCCTGTAAGGAGATGGGCCGCCGCATTCTGCACCAGCTGCAGCCTCCAAACAGATATCAAGGGAAGCCCCACATAGAGTGCGTTGCAGTAGTCAAGCCTCAAGGTAACGAAAGCATGGATGAGAGTGGCCAGGTCGGATCTGGAGATATATGGGCGCAGCCTCCGCAGCAGATACAGCTGGTGGAAGGCAGCTTTAGCCACCGCCTCCACCTGCCGATCCAGGCAGAGATCCGCATCCAAAATCACCCCCAGACTCCATATCTGCTGGGCAACTGGAGGGCATAGGAGGAGCCGACACCTCCTTCGCCCTCCCCACTACCATCACCTCCATCTTATCTGAGTTCAGCTTCAGTCTGCTCTGCCTCATCCAGTCCGCCATGGCCTTCAAACACTGGGAAAGTAACGAGACGGAAGGACCTGGGTCCGTTGAAAAAGAGAGGCACAGCTGCATGTCATCAGCATATTGGTGACAACACACCCTGAACCATCTCACGATCTCCCCCAGGGGCTGCATGTACACATTAAATAACAGTGGAGACAAAATGGAACCCTGCGGAATGCCACAGGTCAAGGCCCGGGGGCATGATGTTTCAGCTCCCAGCACCACCCGCTGGCTTCTGTCTGAGAGGAATGAGCGGAACCATCCAAGACTAGTCCCGTCCAGACCCCCCAGATCTCGCAACCGTCTCAACAGCAGCTCATGGTCCATGGTATCAAAAGCGGCTGAGAGATCTAGCAGGACCAGAAGTGTCGACTGTCGTGCGTCCATCTCCTGATGGAGATCATCTGCCAAAGCCACCAACGCCATCTCAGTACCATAGCTGGGGTGGAACCCAGATTGAGAAGGGTCAAGGAAACCAATGCTATCAAGATGCCGCTGGAGCTGCAGTGCCACCGCCCATTCAATAACCTTCCCTAAAAAGGGAAGGTTAGAGACAGGGCGGTAGCTGGCGAACACATCCACGTCTAAAGATGGCTTCTTCAGCAGGGGACGCACCACAGCCTGCTTACAGCTGGACGCCAATCTACCCTGCTGAAGAGATGCATTGATAACCCTCGCCAGCACCATCCCTAGTGTCTCCCTGGAGGCTTTCACCAACCAGGATGGGCACAGATCGAGTTGACAACTGGTGGCCCTAACAGACCCCAGGACATCCGCCGCATCGGCTGGCGTCACTTCCTGAAACTCAACCCAAGAAGATGGACCAGACGGGGCCTCCGCAACCTCACGGTCCTCACTTACTGCCTGCAATCTGGTATCGAAGTCGCTCTGGATCTGAGCAATTTTGTCTGCGAAGTAGGTGACAAATTGCTCACAGCGGGCCTGGGACAAGTCCCCATCCAGGTGGAGGGACGCTGGACTAACCAGCCCCCGAACCACCTGAAATAGCTCCGCTGGACGTGACTTCACAGACGCTATGAGGGCAGCAAAGAATTCCTTCTTTGCTGTCCTCTCAGCCTCAACATAGGACCTCAAATGGTCCCTATAGAGAAGACGGTCAGATTCAGAGCAAGTCCGACGCCAGCGTCGCTCTAGACTCCTACCTACCTGCTTCATACCCCACAGCCCCGTAAAGAACATTGGTGGTGTTGTCCAGTAGAGGGTGTACGTGCAGAGCATGGGGGAGGTGGGTGTGCTGTGTGGTTTGCCCGTTTCAGCTGTCGCCATTACCTTGGGACAGCCGTAGACCAACAGGGGACGTGGAAGGCATGGTGCAGGTGTGCAGGGTGCACAGGCCGTGTTCTATCAACTCGGTGGTAGCTTGGTGCACGGACTGGTGACAGGCCGTGTACTTACGGGGGGCACTGTTGGAACTGTGCTGGGCATGAGCCAAGCCATCCACTCACATACCGCCTAGTAGGGTAGCTGCGTAGTGATCCATTACTGGTTCAGGTGGTGGGTTCCCACTGTGTGTGTGTGTGTGTGTGTGTTGTTGGTGGTACCATGCTGCCTGTTGATGATTTCCCTGAGGAGAGAGCCGTCCTGTTAATGGTCCTGGCCTCCTGCTTCATGATCCTGGCCCAGGTGTTCCAGCAATGGGCCTAGCTACTACTTCCAGAACGGTGGAGGAGAGCGGCCAACATTCACCGAGCAGCATCGTTGTGGTGGGCACGGAGGGTATCTGCCCACCAACATGCCCTGTTCAGAACAGCGGTGTCGCAGGACATGCGGCTTGTCCTTTCCAAGTGGCCTCTCAACCTCTACGGACGTTGTGTCACTGTCCCAATGTGGAGGATGAATTGGATGCAGTCACACACCAATGAATAGTGGGAGAACATGTTGGCTACCTGGATGGATGAGGAACGGATGAACCACTTCCTCATGAACTGCTCCCTGTTGACCCGGCTCGGAGAGCTCCTGAATCCACATCTTCGGAGGCAAGCAACCAAAATGCGGTATCTGCTGCCACCAGGGATGCGATTGGCCATGGCTGTGTGGAGGCTGGCAGCCCCCGATTCCTGTAGGAGCATTGGGGAGCAGTTCAGAGTGGGAACCGTGACCATTAACAGGGCACTCTATGATGTGTGTGACATGACTGTGGAGCTGCTGCTCGTGTGGGTCATACAGTTCTGGGATCCAGAGGTTGTGATCCGCAGCTTTGAAGAAATGGGCTTCCCCCATTGTATTTGGGTGATAGCACCTACATCCCTATCATCCAGCCCCCAAATGCCAAGATGGACTATCTGGAAGCAGGCCTTCTCCATCAATCTCCAGGCCGTTGTGGATCACAGGTGCCTGTTCACTGATGTTGTTAGATAAAAATCGTATGCATGAGTTTTGAATGCATGGTTTTAGGTTGACCAGGCTGAAGCGAGACTTCTGGACAAAGGGTCCAAGAGGAAAACAACCTGCCTCTAGCAAAATACCAGGGTTTTTTTGCTGACGCGATGAAGCGTATCTGGAACACCTATTTTAGAAGTATCAGCTCTCCAAAAAGAGGAACTGAGCTGGAAAACAGCAGCACAAACATTTATTTTAAAAAGTACCAGCCCTCCAAAGAAAGGAACTGAGCCGAAAGGCACCAGAGCAACAGCAGAAAAACATCTATTTTGGAGAGCCAACGGAAGACACCTCACCTACCAGCAGCAACCTCGAGCAGATGGCCAGAAAGCCCCTGACAGGTTCGGCTGGAGAAAAACAGTCTTGAGGTTCTTTGGTGTGTGCTGTGGATCTCCAGGGCATCTGATAAATCAAGTTGTTTGTGGAGATCCGCAGACCACATCTTTGACAGAGCATCATCTTGCAAAAAGCCCCTGGACCATCCCAAACAGGTGACCAGCGAAGTAACCAGCAGAGTGGTGTATAAAAGAAGACACAAACCCCTTGACTGGAGAGAAAGAGACAAAGAAACCAACTGACCCAACACCTAGAGGCAGTTCAGTGGCAGCCATTTCTCCAAGCCTCCTTCAGAAAGGTTACTTTGGACCTGGCCAGTCCAAATGTATGCCTGAGTAAGTATGAATGGGATAGATAAATTTTAGAATAATAAGATTAGAAACCAATATATAAGACTTGAAGAATGTATGAAAAATAAAATCTATCTTTGTTGGTCAGTTTGTGTCCTCATTATTATATGTTAATGGTAAAACAGAATCCCTTTTTCTAAGATCCCAGGAACTGATCACTCCTGAGATATTATGGGATATCTGGGGAACAAGACAGTCACTACTATATTCCATAAGTAGTAAAGGCCCACACTTATATTATACTAAACGAAGTAGAAGCCCACTGGTATATTATAAGAAAAGGTGGTATTCCTACACAGGAGACTGATCTCATGCCAGAGACAGTCAGAAGGTCAGTATAGCAGAAAGGTGGTGGTAAGAGTCCACAAAAGACCGGTCTTATTGATTAAATCCTGGTCTATTGTCAGAGAGGCTTTTTGATTAAGCCTGGGACTAGGTTAATAGTATACTTCCACTGGGGTTGTAACGCCTAGACACTTGGTAAATGGTGTCACGTAAAGTGGAAAAATAAAAATCCCATAACAACATGTACACCGGCCAGTCAGGGAGGAACCTTGTTGTGTGCATTCTGCGGGTCACCCCCTTCTATGCTCACATATTCAATGGGGAGATTGCCCAAAACCTGTACTGGGTGATTGAGGGGGGTCTCCATGACTCTGGTGGTGATTGGGGACTCCGCCTGCCCCTGAGGGTCTATCCTGTGGCCCGGACACCGGAGTGCAGGTTCTTCAATGAACGCCTATTGTCCACTCAGAGTGCGGTCGAGTAGACATTTGGCCAGCTCAAGATGCGTTGGTGCCTACTCATGAACAGGAGCCAGTTCGATCTAGAGCATATCCCCATCCTTGTCCTGGCGGCCTGTATCCTACACAATATATGCGAGACTGGTAGGGCTGCCCTTGACAACCACCTATTGGTGCAGTGAGAGGGTCCCATGCCCCTGTACCAATATGTCCACAGTGGGGCATTCTGGCGCATATCTGAGGAGAATCGGGACGCTCTGTGTTGGCTCATTGTTGTCTAGATGGCTGGCAACTAACCCTTCCTGTTCACTCCCCACCCCCCAACAGACAGAGTAACCAGTCCCAATAAATAAGGATATGTATGTTCAACAATCCCCATGTGTGTTCTTGTTTAAGGATTCCCCAGTCCTGTGTGACCCGTGTCCCACACCACGGGGTCACCTACTGGCTTGTAGCCATGGCATTTGTCACGCTTCAAGGTTCGGGCCATTTCAGTCTGTCTGTTAGCATGGGCGGTACTATAATGCTATCCATGTGCAGGCCTGTACCCGGCCATGGGTGGTCAGTTGTTGCCCACGCAACTACTGACAGGCCAGAGCTGTCTGGTTCCTGCACCTGTAGTTCGCATGTCATGCCCCCGTATGCAGGTTGCAAGACCCCTCCCCACGCATGGGGTCCCCCTTGACACAACAGACAATATAGCAGTATGGTACAAAAAAGTTTTATTGGGGTGACTGTACAAGGGGGGGGGGGGTTGGGGCCTTCCCTGTGCCCACTTCGGTGCACTACAAGGGCTCATTGCCCTGCGGGCCCTTTCTGCTGCCGTCCTCTGCAAGCAGCGGCCTGATGGCCTGGGCTCTCCATCGTCCACTGGCCGCTCCACTCCGGGCTGCGGTATTGGACCCTGCGATGTTGGAACATAAAGTAAGGGTTACGATGGTTCGTGGACTGGCCGCATTCCTTTCCGCGGCCCTCCGGTGTTGCATGGGCTCCCCATGCTGCATCTGCTCTGCTCATCCCTCTGCAGGTAGCGATGTGTTCCCGTTCCCATCCCCACCCACCATCCTTAGCATACAGATATGTGGTCCGGCTTACCGTAGCTGGTGAGGCCCCACAGGCTGTTGTTGTGGTGCTATGTGGGGGAGTGGGACCCTGTCCACGAGGCCAGGGAAGGGGTGCTGCTGGGGAAACCAGGGTTGGCCAAAGTACTGGGGAGGGTGCACCTGCATCAGTGGGAGGGTGCCTTGGTGATAGTCAGCTGCCATTCCTCCATCCACGCCTGGAGGGCCCATNTAGCGATGTGTTCCCGTTCCCATCCCCACCCACCATCCTTAGCATACAGATATGTGGTCCGGCTTACCGTAGCTGGTGAGGCGGCCGACATGGGCAGTTGGTCACCTGGAGGTTCCGGGATGATCAGGGGAGGCCATGGCTCCCAGAGGAGGGGTCTTGGAGCCAGCTGTGGAGGAACCAGGAGGAGTGCGGGCTTGAAGGGCAGCCCCACAGGCTGTTGTTGTGGTGCTATGTGGGGGAGTGGGACCCTGTCCACTAAGCCAGAGAAGGGGTACTGCTGGGGAAACCAGGGTTGGCCAAAGTACTGGGGAGGGGGTAACCGCACCTGTGGGAGGGTGCCCCAGTTGTAATCGGCTGCCATCCCTCCATCCGGGCCTGGAGGGCCCATGTCATGCTGGGGTTCTCTCCGCAGGAGCCCCACAGCCTCCCCTATGAGGTCAAGGCCATGTGCGGAGGTCCCCTCCAGCGTGACATGGCCCCTCGCCCTCTTGGCTCTGTTGAGCCGCATTTCACGGTGGAGTGTGGCAGTCTGGCGCCTGTCCCACAGGTGCTCGGTGCGGGACCGGTTGAGCATGGCTGCCAATATGTCCCGGTCCCTATTTCCTCTCCCCTCATTGCACCTCCCTGGTGAGGACTAGCTCCTCAGAGTGCACCTCGGCTAACCTTCTGGTTTCCTCCAGCAGTTCCCTCCCCAGGTCCTCTGTCCTCCGATTCCCGGCCCGCATCTCCTGATTCCTCTCAGCGCTGCCGGCAGCAGCTGCCCTAGCAGGACCGGGTCACTCATCTGTGGATGACATGAGAGCCCATTGGGGTGTGTTGCTTGCCATGTCCGTACCCTGTACCCCTAGCAGTGCATCCATTTCACCACAGGGGATACCTGCCCCCCTTCCCTGTCTCTCACAATGTTGCTTGTGACCAATCAGGAGAAGTCGCCGTATTCACGTCCCCTCTGTCGGACCACTGTGCGTGCCCCATATGGAAGTGCCTTCACCAGGGGTTGTGTTGTCCCAGCACCTCCTTGTGGGCATGTCTCATGGTCCCTCCTCCCTTGTGATCCCCCATCTGCATTCCTGGCAGGGGATGTTACCCGTGTGGCTAGGTTACCCAACTGTGATGGGCACCGGCCCTTCCTTGTCATGCATAGGACATGGTATGCTCTAGGGCCTGCCCCTGTGGCCGGCCTGCTACCCCATCAGTCCGGCACTGCCCATTACCCATCCCATTTGTGTTGTGGCCTACCATCATTGTCCTGGTGCCCAGGTCTCGGGGGTGCCACCGGTTCCTCCTCCACGACCTCCTCCAGGGTGCCTTGAGCTGTAATGGGAATGTGGCTCCATCAGTCAATCCCTGCTGCCTGGCTATGGCTCCAGTCCTTGTGGCCTGGGCCCAGCCCTCCCAAGTAGGCCACCCCTTCCCCCACCCAGGCCCTGGTTGTGTTCCTACCTGGATCATCCTCCTCCATGTCCTGGGAGGCATCCCAGGTCTCCGTCCACTCCGCATGCGCCCCCCGTCACCGTGGCCTGTTGCCTTGTGGGTTTTGTGGGCACACATGGAGGGTGATGTTTGTGTGTGCGGGTCCCTGATCTTCCCCCTCTGTGATGGGGCTGTCCCCTCCCGCATCCTGGCTGGCCTTGCCAGGAACAGTGGTCTCCCCCTGCTCCGGGGTGTCAGGCAGGTGGGCATTGTCAGGGCCCTCCGTCTGCCCCTGAAGAAAACGGTGCCATATAAGCGGGAGGCAACTACATCCCCATCCATGCAAAGGAAGCAGTCCAGCTCTACATGAAACTCCATTGTACGCATGGCACAGCCAGATTTGAGATTTTTGTCCTTGATATACTTATATCTGAATCTCAAGACCTTTGCCTGCTGCATGCACTATGTGGCATCCCTAGTGTACACCTGCCACTGCATCTCCTGGGCGATGGTTTCCTAGACCTGTCTAGTCTTGTAGCTGCACACCAGGTCATTCTGGATCTTTTTGGCCCTGCACATGCGTATGAAGTTCCTGGTCTCCTGCCTCGACCAGGGCTCCCCCTTTTGGGTACCACGTGTGGGGGGCTGACTGGTTTGGTGGCTTGGGGCCCACCCGGTAGCTGTGGTGACAGTGGAGCTGGTCGTCTCCTGTTGGGGGTATTGCAGAGGGGTTAGCATCTGCCCCACAGCCCCCCTTTTCCCTTTGGGGTATCTTTCCCCACTCCCCCCCAGGGGGCACGGGTGGCTTACAAGACTGTCACAGAGGTCCTCCTTGGCCATCTCTCTGGTGGTGCATTGCTCCTGTGTCTTGGTGCTCTCCTGGGCATGGGAACCGTTATTTGTCAGCTGCCCGCCCTGTGTTCCCTCGGGATGGGTTCTGGTCTTGACGTGCGGGGGCACCCTCCCTGGGTTCTTGGGGTACCCTCATTCTTACCTCACTGTCCATTGTACTCCCTTCCCCATGCCCCGTGGCTGTAGTGGGGTGGGGGGATGCGGGTGGTGCGGTTGCGGCGGTTTGCTCTTGGCCCTGTGACAGGACAGGTGTGCTGTGTTGAGCCATCCTTCCCACCTCCTCCTCCCCCCCCGGCCTCCCTCCCCTGGGCATCCCTTGGACCCTCTGATTACCCTGGCCTGTCCCACGCGTATCGCGGCACTGACTCCCTTGGTCTTGTTGGATGCTTTCCGTTCTGACATTTTGGGAGCCGGCGCACCCATGTCATGTTTTTGTTCTCCTTTAACAGCTCCCGCCTGGGCATCCAGTGTCTCCCCGAGTGGGTGTGTCTGCTTGGGGGCACCTGCGTGGCCTCTCTAGTCATCTCTCTGTAGTCTTGGCAGACTCCTTCCCATGGGTGTGGCTATTTTGGTTTTTACACGGACAGGTGGGTGTTGAACACCCATCTCCACCCACCTCCACCCACGGAGCATGCCGGCTCCTTTCCGGCTGCTCTGTGGGTGTTGGTGGGTGTGTCGTGCATGCACGCGCACGCACCCACTCGTGGATGTTTACACGGGCACTCTCACACCCATCTGATGGGTGTTTATGGGTGTTTGTGGGTGGGTGACGTCCGTGTAAAAAAGGCCTAAGTGGCAAAATCCTCCCCCTCACTTCTGATTTTTCATCTTTGTTCCAACTGTCCTCCATTTAAAACTCTTCCCTTCCACGGGACCATCGAGTTTTGATATAAACAATGTAACAGGACTTGAACACACACAATGATTGCACAAACTGCAAACAGCTGCAGTTCCAGATCAAGGGTAGGTGGATATTCACTCCTCCATGCCCTATCTCCAGCTGTGTGGGATCCCCTTTCTGACTGCTTTTTATATTTAGGGGTGAGCTGCTTCCCTGCCTGCCTGCCTGCCTGCCTGCTTGCCTGCCTGCCTGCCTGCCTAAAGTTCCTGGATTGGGCAATGGCCTGATCCTTTGCATTCCCTTTGTATATACTGGGTTCATTCTTTGATGCCCAGGCAGCCCATGGAGATGCCCCCCTATAAGTCCAGACCCTCAATACCTCTTTCTTCTGAGGTGAGTGGGGACAAGGGCCAGTCCCCCACACACTATATGTTAGGGATGGGCGAACAGAATGCGGTTCGGATGTTCAGTCATTCGGTTCGAAACCCAAGTTCGGGTTTGATGGTTTGGTTCAGCCGAGTTCAGTTTGGCCAAACTTGGCCAAACATTCAAAAATAGTGAAACCGAAACTGAAACCGAGATGAAATTGAAACCAAAACCTAATTTGTGGGCCTGGAAAGACAGTTTTCCTGCCTCCGAACTCATTCGAACTTGTCCAAACATGACCAAACTGTTTGGTCGTTCGAGAGTTCGGTTCGGACGTTTGGTTCGGACGTCTGAACAGACCGAGTTCGGTCCAAACTCCAAACATCCACACCGCGTTCTCCCATCCCTACTATACGTGTGGGAAATCAATATTCTTAACTAATTCAGCAAGAGCCTTGTTACTTTTTTAGCTTGGTTTGGGTTACTTTCTATTCATCTCTCCATCCCTCTCTACCTCTGCCCACCGCTTGCTATGTGTGCCAGGGAGGATGTTCACACATCCCCATAGGAACTTGATCCTGCAGGCTGAATTCAGAAAATTTTGTAGACAAGCAGAAGACACAAAATGAAAGCAAGGATCCAAAAGTCCAGAATAGATACAGCTGAAGGGGGGGAGATATGCCCATTCCGGGGTGGGGGTGGTGGATCCTATTGACTCACATAGAGAGTTGTTCTCTCTCCCATTGGTAAATTGGTTCCCTCGTATTGATTTCAACCAAAGTTGTCAGAGACACAGAGGGCCCAAGGATAATAAATACTAGTTTGGGTTCTTACTGCATAGAACTATACAAACAACAAACATCCTAATATGAAGTGAAAACCCACATTGAATTGCATTTAATCATCATCAACATCAGTTGCCTTCTCTGTCTAGCAAAGGTAGGCTGCTAAATGGGCAAATATTTGCCACACAGCTGACACAAATACCTAATTTGGTAACTGCGACTAATAATGGATATTCCAGATAGGCAAGCAGTTAAATGCTTGGTAACTGGATGGTTAACTGACTTTCCTAAATTTTATTTAACCCTGTTATTGACTAACTAACTTTTGGAAGTATCAGGTAACTGACTTTCCAAAGTACCAGTTGATCCCATTATCAGTTAAACAACTTTCTGAAATATCAAATTATACCAATAACCAAGTATCCAACAGGAAATCAAGTTAAACTTGAAAACAGGTCTTGGTGGAGGAGGGGGTGATAAACAGAAAAGGAATTATAGGCAAAATGAATGAGCCAGTAACTATGGACTGAACTGAAAGGCACCAAATTAACACCATGGGAAATATTGGTAAATTGGTAATGTCAGTAAATTAGTTAAATTTCCAGTTGCCGATTGTTTATCAAGTTGTAACCATTATCAGAAATGATAATGCAGCTCAGTACCAGATCAGTTCAGTTATCACAAATCCAACAGTTATTGATATTCGCACAGATAACCATTTCAGTTGTATATTGTCACTCAGTCTTATTTGTGAGCCTTATTCATTAAACTACAGATGTTGAGTCCTGACTAGTCCATTAAGTCCTGCAGCTAGGGCTGAAGTGGCAGCATTTTTTGCAATTTTGCTGCTTACTGTTGATCTTTTGGCATTCTTGCTGCTGATCAGACAGCATTTTCCATCAATTTCCGACATTTTGCGTCAGTTCCTGACATTTTACGACATTTTCATCATTTTTCAGTTTCATGACATTTCTGACATTTCCATTTCCCCTTTGCTTTCTGGCAGCCCACTTCAAGACTGTGCCCCACTCACTGCCCATGCTGGCACCCCATGGCAGAGCTCATGTGGCCCTTTTCACCACCCCCATGCCCGCTTTCCAAACCCCCAACAAGCCAGCCCCCCCCCCACACACACACACACATACACACACACACACACCTGTTCCTCACCCCCACAGTTATTAACCAGCAACAGGAGGCAGTGACAGCAGCATAGGATCTGACTCCATCTGGAGATCTCAGTATTAGGGTCAGAGGTGAGTAATTGGTACACAGGGGCCACACGCCACAGGGTCATGTGTGTGGGCTGGGGGCTGGACATAGGGGTGCTGAGCCCTCCACACAGAGGCTCCCAGGGGTGGGGGCGGGAGCATCTCAGCCCCTGCTTTGTGCTAATTTATGTAATTTTGTGGTAATTTATGGAACTTTCAGAAACTTTGCAACACTTGCAACATTTAAGTATCAGAGTTGACTGGGGATGCCATGCTAGGCAAACAGCAATGGATGGGCAGTTTTCTCCCAAATTGCTTGAAACTGCTACATGTCATTTCAGGTCTATCATCTATAGGGTTTACCTCAACATCTTGTACCATGAACCATCCCAATGATTATTTCTTTTTTTCAAGACATCCAACCCTTTGCATCTTATAGGCAAGATAATGCAGTTTCCGCATTTGGATAGACTCCTGTAGACTTCTGCTTTCTCCGGATTCCACCTATACTTCATTATTTGTCATTTTGCCATCCAAGGATTTCTTAACATGCAACAAAAACGGTTAATCTTGAATGCCTGTCACTACCTGACTGTAGTTACAGTAAATTTCCAGGATTCACAACCATGTGTCACATTGAATAGGTGTTGAATGGAATCCACGACCATATTTTGATCTGTCACACCTGGTGAAAACATAGAACAACTCCATGGCAATAACAGAATACTCTCCTAGGGCTGAAATGAGAGCAAGTGTTCCCATTCCAAAGGGAAATAAATACTGAACTTTAAGGAATGCTTGCAAGTGTCTGTTGGTATTCTGTTAGTTTCTGGTGATTCTGCGCTTCTGCCATTTCCCCCATCATTTCGTCACTTTCTGAACCTTTTTTGTCACTTTCCAGGAATTTTACACCACTTTTACGGTGATTCTACAGCACTGTTTATGGAAATTTCCAGCACTTCCCTGGTGCTTACCACCAAGTTTTTGTCTCCACAGTCCCAGGGGATGCATGCAGGGCAAACGCGGGCTTGGCACCATCCAGAGACAGCCTAATTCAACTTGCAAAAATAACCAAAAATGGCAAAACAGCAGAAAATCAGATAAATTTTCACATCACGTGAATCTTGGTGAATGTCCTGCAGGGTTACGATAGCACAAGGAATATAGAATTCTGTATTTTTCCTCTCACTTGCTTTGTCTATCCCTGTACCAAATCCAACTTTAAAGAAGAAAAATATCCACTTGTAACAATTTGAGGTTTTCAGAAATTTATGTGTCTATGTTCACAGTGCAAAAACAGCAGAAAGTGTTTTTGGTCCAAACCCACAGAACTGTCATGATTCCATTTTCAGTTTGTCTTACAAAGAGAAAGATCAATTCCCCCCCCCCCCCACCCCCCCAGTCACAGGAACAAAAGGAACAGAGGTGGAGGAAACACTGTAGAAAATTCTGTATATGCTCTCCAACTGAAATAACACACATGCACTCTTCTAGTCTCTTACTTTCTTCCAATTAGGACTTCATTTATTGGTTATTCTAAAAACCCTAAGCAGCCTTTAACACAAACTAATGTAATCAAAAACAAAACATTAGCAAAGAAGTATCACTCTCAGATATCCTATTTTACTCAGCAGCTGCTTCCTCTCTCCATGAGCAGCCACCTTCTGAGCAACTGGTTCAGGCTCTTATAGAATCTCCCACAGCTGACTTCCTAGGATCTCACAGGTGGGGAGGACACTGTGGCTCACCAAGTAGCTTGCTCTTGCTACAAAATGCCACACCTTGCCAAAACTTAATCCAAATTCTCTACTGTAGAGTCATTGCCCATCTCCAACCAATGATCTCCATATTTTTAGGGCATATTTTTAGCTATTCATTTTAGCTGTTCTAGCTATAGTCATCCTGAATCCAAGCAGGAAGTTGGACTAGATGACCCTCCAGGTACCTTCCAACTCTAAGGGTGTTTATAAACGAGATGCTACCATTCATGGCCCCCCACCAACCACATATCCAACTGTTTGTGTGAAGGTGGTGCATGGGGAAGCATGCTCCACTATGATTATGCACATCATGCATCAGCCACCCATGGCCATGCACGGAGCACTGCCAAAAACTGTACCATGTGGGGGAAGACAAAAAGGTCTGTTGTAATGGTCGCCCACTCATTCTCTGCTTGTATGAACTGGGGTGCCTACCCACGGCACTGCACAGATCCACCAGTACCATGGAGAACCACCAAGAGCAGTTCTGCACCCATCCATGGCACAGCCATCCACCTCGTACCACCTACAGCCCTACTGGCAGCCCATAAAGGACATGTGCATGCAATACAAATCTGCATTCAACTAAAAACAACCTCCTCCCCTGATATTAGAGGGACCAGCCAACACAATGGAGGACAGCAGTTCCAGCAGCCAGGTAGGCAAACAGTCACCCAGGAAGGGGAGTTGTCAGATGTGGGAGGAAACAGCAGCACAGGGGGAGCAAGGCAATGGGTGACAGGTATATGTTATCCCTTGACAGGCAAATACCAGTACAGAGGCCACTGCGAGCACATCCTTACAGGTCCTGGCCATGCAAGGTGCACACCCTACAACCTCTGAATCCTGTGGCAGGCCATGGAGAGAGGTGGAGACCAGAGCCTTCATCAGACTCTGGGGGGAGACTAAAGTGCAAAATGAATCAGTGTATCAAAGATCTCCAAGGGAATGGTGTGACTGGGATACAACCGGGACATGTCCCAGTGTCAGAATATGACAAAGGACCGGAGGCGTGGATGCAAGTATGTCTACAACCAAAACCTCAAGTCTGGCCATGGCTCGTGTACAAACTAGCTGTTCAATACCAAGCTTGACAAGTTCCTCTGTGTGGACAGCAAGATGTGGCCTTCCGCATCTGTGGCAGTGCCTTTGCTAGGGAGAGGAAGCGGGTGGACAATACCACCCTTGCCCAATCCCGCCCCATCTGAACCAATGCTCTGCTCTTGTGAAGGCACTAGAGGCGAAGGTCCATGGCTCAGCCATCCCGCAGCTGGAGCCAGGGTCTGTGAACACAATCAATAACACCGTCACCAACCACCTGCGCCTTGTCAAAGTGGAAGGGTAGCCCATTGAGCCAACAGGGGTGCAGATGGAGGAAGCAGAGGTCATAGACATCACCCGCATTGAGGAACCGCAGGACACTGGTAGTTCATTGCAACTGGGCTATGGGGGAGAAGTGGCACCAAAAAAGGATCCAAACTTCTAATATGTGTTTATAGGTGGCCAGGAAAGTGAGGGGGACCATGATGAGCATCCCCAGGAGCCAGACGAGCAGCACCAGAAGCTAGCAACCATGGAGAGGGAAGGTAAGCAGGACAGGTGGTCAGGAGGGCACAGAGGTGGAACACGGGTGAAGAGGTCACAGCCAAGACCACCCCATACCCTGAACATGGGAGCAGGGACATAGCTACACATATAGGATGCACTAACATGCCAGTGACACATGTAGCATGGAGTGACCTGTCTTTTCCTGGTTGCTCCATGTGGGGAGATAGGTGGAGATGCATGGGTGAGGAGAGCGCTCACCCATCCAATGTCGCTTTTAGTTGTCAGATGTGGGAGGAAACAGCAGCACAGGGGGAGCAAGGCAATGGGTGACAGGTATATGTCATCCCTTGACAGGCAAATACCAGTACAGAGGCCACTGGGAGGCCACTTTTATCGGGGTTGTTACGGTTCAGGGGACATATGGTCCCAGGGGGAGGTATGTTCCATCAGCGAAGAGGGGGCAGTGCCTTGTGCCCATTCCCCTCTCGAACCCCCATGCAGGTGGGTTGTGGGTCGAGGCCCAGTAGACCCCAGGCCTTGGTCTGGTGCTGCTGAACGCGAGGTCGGTTGTCAATAAGTCATCTACCATCCGGGAGTTAATCCCGGAGTGGGACGCCGACCTCGTGTGTATTACAGAGACCTGGCTGGACAATGACTCGGGTCCTATTTTGGCTGATCTTGTTCCGGCTGGGTTCTCTGTGCAGCATCAGCCTCGGCTGGAGGGACGGGGGGGCGGTGTAGCCATTGTTATCAAGGATGCGTTGTCTTTTAGGAGATATCCGGTGCAGGCTCCACCAGGTGTTGATTGTCTCCATCTTGTGTTGGATTTGGCCGGGGATAGATTAGGGGTGCTGCTGGTGTACCGTGCACCCAACTGCCCGGCGGCATCCCTACATGCTCTTGCTGATTTGGTGTCAGATGTGATCCTCCGGACCCCTAGATTGGTGGTCCTGGGGGACTTTAATATCCACACTGACACCGATCTTGGAGGAGCGAGGCATGAGTTCATGGCCTCCATGACAACCATGGGCCTGTCCCAAATCATCTGTGGCCCCACACATGAGGAGGGACATACACTGGATTTGGTTTTCTGCACCGGCCTTGAGGCGGGGGGTCAGTTAGTAGGAGTTAAGGCTGTAGAGCCTTTGTCATGGTCTGACCATTACCTCCTTAAGACGTGCATCCTGGCGCATGATAGCCCCCGGCAGGGTGCAGGACCTATTAGATCGGTCCGCCCCCGGAGACTTATGGAACCGGATCGGTTCCGGAATGCTCTGGGGGAGTTTCCCCTGGACCTTGACACCCGCTCTGTCGATGATCTCGTAGCCTTCTGGAACACCTTGTTGGCCGAGACCATAGACAGGGTGGCTCCCAGGCGTCCGCTGCCCTCTCGAGTCTCCCGCAGGTCTCCTTGGTTTACTGAGGGTCTGCGGTGTTTGAAGCGGGAGAGCAGGCGGTTAGAGCGACGGTGGCGCCGGACTCGCGACCAGTATGATCGATCGCAGCATAAGAGCAGTTTAAAGGCTTATGCTGTGGCGGTGCAGGCAGCAAAGAAGCAGTTCTTTGCTGCTCTTATTGCATCTGCAAAGTCACGTCCAGCGGAGCTTTTCCGGGTGGTGAAAGGCTTGGTCAGTCCTGCCTGTCTCCGCCTGGACCTGGAGCAATCCAGTGACCGCTGTGACCGGTTTATCGAGTACTTTGTAGATAAGATCGCTTGCATCCGCCACGATTTCGGCACCACAGTTATTGCAGAGGATCATCTTGGGGCTATGGATGCCCCGTCCTGTCCTGTTTTGTGGGATCGGTTTCAGATGGTGTCGCCTGCCGATGTGGATTCCTTGTTGGGATCTGTTCGTGCCACTACTTGTGAGCAAGATCCATGCCCGTCCTGGCTGGTGAAAGCCAGCCAGGAGACGTTACGGCCGTTGTTGGCTGGGGTGGTTGGTGCCTCCCTTCGGGAGGGCAGGGTGCCTGACTGCCTAAAAGAGGCTGTGGTTAGACCCCTGCTCAAGAAACCATCTCTTGACGCTGATGCTCCTGCCAGTTATCGGCCGGTCTCTAATCTTCCCTTTTTAGGGAAGATTATTGAACGGGCTGTGGCACGACAGCTCCAGGAGCATCTGGACCACATCGGTTTCCTTGATCCCTCCCAGTCTGGGTTTCGGCCTGGGTATGGTACGGAGACGGCATTGGTGGCCTTGGTTGACGATCTCCGTCTGGCGTTGGACCAGGGTCGTCAGACCTTACTGGTCCTGCTAGACCTTTCGGCTGCATTCGACACAGTCGATCATGAGGTGTTGGTGACTCGCCTGCGGGACCGTGCTGGAATTGGCGGAACGGTCTTGGACTGGTTTCGTTCATTCCTGGCCGGGAGAACTCACCGGGTGGTCTTGGGGGAGTGTACGTCTTCCCCCCGGGACCTCACGTGTGGAGTCCCGCAGGGTGCCATTCTGTCCCCCCTCTTGTTTAACATCTATATGCAGCCGTTAGGGGAGATCGTGAGGGGGTTTCAGGGCATGCAGTGTCATCAGTATGCTGATGACACTCAGCTCTACCTCTCCTTTTCCACCGACCCAGGCCATGCAGTCTCCTTATTTTCCCAGTGCCTGTCAGCTGTGGGGGCTTGGATGAGGTTGAGCCATCTGCAACTGAATCCTGACAAGACGGAGGTGATGTTGGTGGGCGAGGGCTTGGGGAGCCTGGGGGTGGTTGAATCTCCTCTTGTTGGGGGGGTTCGCCCCCCCATGGTGTCTCAAGTGCGGAGTCTGGGTGTGCTCCTTGATTCGCGGCTCAGCTTGGAATCTCAGGTTGTGGCCGTGGCGGGGAGTGCGTTTCGGCAGTTACATCTTGTCCGGCGGCTTCGGCCGTATCTCTCAGACTCCGACCTCGCCACTGTCATCCATGCCTTCATCACCTCAAGGCTGGATTACTGCAACGCGCTCTACGTGGGGCTGCCCGAGAAGCTGGTCCGGAGGTTGCAGCTGGTGCAGAATGCCGCGGCCCGTCTCCTGACGGGGGCGGGTCGCAGGGAGCACATGACACCAGTGCTCCGGGCTCTGCACTGGCTGCCTATAAAGCACCGGGCCAGGTTCAAGGTGCTGGTTTTAACCTTTAAAGCCCTTCACGGCCTAGGACCAGCCTATCTGCGGGATCGCCTCACTCCCCATGTACCCGTGCGACCCTTGAGATCGTCCGTGGGAGCCTTTTTGGAGGTTCCCTGGGCGAGGTGGGTGGCCACCGATGTTAGATCTTTTTCAGTGGTCGCCCCTGTGCTGTGGAATTCGCTCCCGGAGGAGGCTTGGCTGGCTCCCACTCTCCTGCTGTTTCGGCATATATGTAAGACCTGGCTGTTCCTTCAGGCTTTTGGCGGGGGGTAGGGGTAGGGTCGTGGTGGGGATAGGGATGGGGGTTTCCCCATGTAGTGTATTTTAAATTGTTTTAAAAAATTTATTATTGTTTTAAACGAAATGCTGTTCGCCGCCCCAGGCTGCCCTGTGGGCAGGAGGGGCGGGATATAAATTTAAAAATAAATAAATAAATATATAAATAAATCTAAATGGGTGTTATCACACATGTTCACTGGGTGGGCTTGCATGGTACCGTCTCGTCTAAAAATAGCCTAATATTCTTTTCCATCTGTATATGCTATGCTATTTGTTATAGTGTTATAGCCATGTGGCCGACAACTACTACTACTACTTTTCCATCTGTATTTTGGCAAAAGCCATAAATTAACTAACTTTTCTATCAGTCTTTCCTCAGATGACTTGTATTTCAGACCCTTGATCATTTTCTTTGCTCATCTCTGAATCCTTTCCAATTTCTCAATATTTTTCTTGAAATATGGAGCCGAAAACTGAACACAATACTCCAAGAGAGATCTTATTGGTGCCGAGTATAGAGGTATTATAATTTCCCAAAACTTGGATTTAATGCTTCTCTTAAAATAACCCAAAATATTAATGGCCTTTTTCGCACTAATACTGCATTGTGGACACATGCTCAGTTTTTTATACACTATATATAACCGCCAAGACTTTTCACTAGGGCTGCTGCCTAGCAAGTTGTCTCCCATCTTACACTTGACTGTCTGCTGCTGTTGTTGTTGTTAGTTGTTGTTGTTTTCCTTTCCTTTGTGGAATACTTTACATTTGTCTTCCATGGTAAGGAAAGTACTGTGTTCATTAATGCCAATAAGAGGCCCCTTGCAGCCTGTCAATCAGACTGTGAAGTTTGCTTCTACGTTTATACAGCAGAGAATACTCTCTAGTTTACAGCAGGCAGCTGGTATGACAGGCAGCTGGGAGGAGTAAAAGTAACAGAAGAACACTGCGGGATCAAGTAGCATAGTCAGCAAATTAACCGTAATACCATTGAGGATGTCAACCATATGTAAACAGCCACAATAAGTAAATCTCTTAGGGGTCACAATGGTGGCTGCTGGTAAAATGCAACACCAAGGTTTTCATTCTCTGGTTGCAGCTATTTTAATTGCATCCCAGTGAACAGCAAGCAGACTCCAGCTGTGGAGCTTATTTCCCAGATGATTAGAGTATGATGCTTGGAGAAAATCCCAATACAGGGTGCAGCCCTCCCTGCAAGAATACCTTTCTAGAAGGCAGAAGGCAGGGATATCCCAAGTGTGAACATTATGTTTGGCAGCAGATCCTTTATGAAAAATGAAATTCACCAGGCAAAAAATAAAAACCTCTCAATACCATTTATAAATCAATGATCCGTAGAGGAGTACTACGGTGGTAATAAGACTTCTGTAAAGTGTTGTTGCATTGCTATCATCTTTCGTTTTTCAAGTTATGATTTCTTCCAGAAGTAAAATGTTGGTTATCAGACAGGCACCTCTATTTATGGTATGAATATATGTACATCTGTAAATGTATGATGCATGCATCATAACCGTAACAATGTAACAAGCTAGCAACAACAATTTAATAGTCAATAACAACACAACAGATAAGTCTGGCTAGAGTGTGGCTGCCAAGCTGATCCCAAATGTAAGAGGCAGAGACAAAATAGTTCAGATGTTGTCTTTTATCGAACCTATTTCTGTAGAGGGGAGCAGTAGTGTAACGTTGGACTAAAATGTGTGAGGGATGGATGCAGGATTCCCCTAGCATTGTGAACTCCCACAATTAAAGCCCTGGCCTCCAGGCTCCTGAAACAGTCACCAGCACCACCTCCCAGCTCTGTTTCCAACCTAGTCTTTTCTTTCCCTACTCTTTGTTCTGCCTGTTTCTGACACTGCCTAATCTTCTATCTACCTTGCCTCTTGCTCTGACTACCAGCTTCTTGATTGGATGCCGGCAGTATAAAAGCGTGCTGGTACCAACAGGCGGCTGGGTGGATCAACTCCCTCCCTCCTTGCTCTCTGCTACTCTCCTGTCAGGTTAGCATTCTGATTCCCAGACTCCAGGTCTGTCTCCATCTCTATTCCTGGCTTCCTGGTATTCTGTCCCCATTCTTCCACTCCCTCTTCTGCCCCACTGCTTGTTTCCCCATTGCCTTGGTCTTGTCCCCCCAAACCTCTAGCCTCTGTTGTTTCCCCTAGTCTCTGTTATGGCTTAATCCAAAGGAACCCATAATTATCCCAGCCAGTTATGGATCTGGAGTTTTGGATCCATATTTTTCCCACCCCCAGGGCCCTGGCATGGTACTTACCAGTCTCTGAGCGCATGATTGAAGCACCACCATTGCTGTGGAGGCTCCGACCGGCTCCCTCGCTGCAATGTTCTCATAAGAACATAAGTAGTGCCATGCTGGGTCGGACCAATGGCCCAACAAGCCCAGCATCTTGTCTCCGACAGTGGCCAATCTCTGTCACTTGGGAGAAGTACCCAACAGGTCACAATGGACAATCCATTCTCTGCTGTTCCCCAAAAGTAAGAGATTATGCCCCCAAACCTGCTTGGCTAATAGCTATTAATGGACCTAACATCCAAGAACTTACCCAATCACTTTTTAAAACTAGCTGCACTACTAACCTTGACCAGTTCCTCTGGCAGTAAATTCCACAAATTCACTGTGTGCAGAGTGAAAAAATACTTTCTCTTAATTGTTTCAAATCTGTTGCCAGATAATCTCATGAAGTGTGCCACTTGTTCTGGTACTGTTTGAGAAGGTAAATAACCGCTCCCTATTTACATGTTCCACACCACTCATGATTTTATAAACTTCTATCATTTCCCATCTCAGTCACCTCTGCTCCCAGCTGAAAAGCTCCAACTTATCAAGCCTCTCTTCATACAGGAGCCGTTCCATAGCCTTGATCATTTTTGTTTCCCTTCTCAACATTTGTTTCCGTATTCATAAATACAGAACGATAAATATGAATCTGTAATTAAATCCAGAAATTTACCCAAACTGAAACGGAAAAAAAAAGCCAAACAAAAACCCCACAGAATTCCCCTCCCCCCGCCAGTGTCCCATTCCTACCTGCTACACCCAGCATTTTCGGAACCAGAGAGGGTAGTGAAGAAGGCTTGGCTGTCTACAAAGAAGATGTTCTATGCATCTGTGCAGCAGGAAGGGATGATGATACGGCATGTGACTGGGCAGCAATCTGTGGCAGAGTATCAGACCGGGTAGCAGCAGGGCATTGTTGTATTCCCTTAAGAATATGGTTTTTAGACACAAGTGATGGGTCATAGAGGTAGTTCCTACCCTGACTCCACTGTCACGTACATGACATAATAATTGTGCTTTACATATATTGCAGATAGCAATGCAGTTGTTGTTACTCCTTACTCGTCATTCCCTGCCATACCCAGGAACGGACACCAGTCACTTTCCCCTTGCCTTGCAGCTCCACAGCTCGTGGATGGGGTATGAGCGGGACTGGGCATGGCTGACAGCAATGTCTTTTTACTCTGATGGCTGAAGCACAGCAGCAGATGAGGTAGAAGAGCTGGTATGTCTGGGTTTGCTGACTTGCTCCATAATCCTTCAAAGCAACCTTTCAATTCTGACCAGTGCCACTGGGAGTGGAGATGGGAGAGCTTCCTGCAGGAGTGGAAGAGCACTGAAAATTGGGAGTTACCCAGTCTGAATCTGATCCTCCAGAGTAAGGGTCAGAGAGGTGGCATCCTCATGCTCTGATTCCTCACCAAGTTCTGATTAAGGAAGCTGTATATTCTCCACTTGCTTAAGTATAAGTGGTGCTGTTGTGGTGATGCCTGCTCAGCCACTGACTCCTCCATCAGTTGTGGTGTGTACACCTCCTTTTGCTGCGACCCAGCATCTGGATTCTCAAACTGGGAAGAGGCAATTGTCACAAATTCTACAACTTTGTCCTCCCTGATGTTACATTGTTGATGGGTCAGAACATCCACTTTCTTGGTTTGACTCCTCTTCAGAACTGCAGATCCAAACAGAGGGGGGGGAGGGGACAATTTTAGTGACACAGGAAAAAAGAGCAATTTTAGTAACGGAAAACAAAGAGATGTGAAAGGCAACATGGATGTGGAACAATATGCAGTTAGTGCTAGCAGTATAGTACCTCCTTTGAAAAAAGGAACACATTCCAAATACCTATGTAGAGCAGGAGTGGGAAACCTTTTGGAGAACACGGTCTGCACTGGCATTTTGAAAATGCACAATGGGCCACATAACCTATCTTTCTACCTCATCCCCAGCATGAGTCCTCCCCTACCCTCTCTCACTGGTTCCTGAGGGGTGGGGGGTGCAACACAAGTCTTTCCCCTACCCCCCAGCTCTTGGGGGAGGGACAGTGCAAGGCATCCCCCAGACACTGCAAGTTTGTCTCCCTTGCCTCCCCAGTTCCCAATGTGTGTGTGTGTGTGGGTGGGTGTTACATAGAATAGCAAGGTACTGCATGAAATGAGAAGGATGGAGTAATGAGGACCTGTTGGAATAACAATGGGGGTAACAGAGAATGTGTTGAAGGACAGGGGATGTTAATGGAATGACAAGGATGAATGGCATATAGAGATGAGGAATGACAAGGGATTGGGTCAAACACCACCCTCCCCACCTCCACCATTTCAGCTGCTACGGTTAGGGCTGAAACTTGGGGCTTGAATTTACTTGGATTTTACCAACCACTGGGGCATTCGGCCTCATTTTACCAATCCCCAAAGGGCCCACTCCTTGAAAAATTGGAAATGTTCACAAATGTTTTTAAACTATTTGGTACACCTGTACTCCTAGTGTACTCTTGTTTGTCATTCAACCCACTCCCATGTCATGCCAGTTGCTCCCCATGCCCTCTGCTGCAATTCCCACCAGTCTGTGTCATTCCAGCATCTCCTATTGGCTCCCTCCTTGACTGTCTATCTTGGCCCTTTGTATTCCTCATACATACACACTTCTCTGCCCCTTCTTTGGCATCCCCCCTCCCCCACTATCCCTTCCTTTTAGAGATGCAGCTTCATTTTATTGCTTTACTGTCCAGTAAGAACTATTGGCATCATTCAAAGACCTTCAATATTTATTTCCAATTGGTATTATTCATGTTGCATCCCTTGTTTGCAATGGACATTCCTTATCATTTGTTTTAGTCTGTCTCTCCAGTCCACACAGCAATAACCCTCAGGCCAGACACTGAAAGCAGGCCAGAGGTTCCCCTTCTCTCATACAGAGGAAATTGCTTGGCCAGTTATGTGTGGCAGGCACTGCAATTGTTTTGGCGTGGCTCAGCAGCTGACAGACATAACACCACCCATCACAAGTGATGATGTGACACTGTGACATCCCCCCAAATAAAGTGACAATCATGGATGAACTATTACACCACTTTCTTTAGCAACTCCCCAGTGAATAATGTTGCAATCAGGCAGCAATCACAGCAAGGAAGATTCAAAATGTGAATCCCAGCTGTCACAGCACGCAAATGTGTTCATTATTGATGGCAGTGGTGGCTAAGGATTCTAAATGCAACCCTGTCCCCTCTGGCAGGGTTGGGGTTTAGAACTGGTGACCTCAGCTCCATCTGGATGAGCCTCTATCCTCTAAGCCAAAAGACCTGAGTCTCTCAGCTCTGAGAATAGCAGGCTCATGAACCTGTGAATGGTTAGTCACCACTCACACCACTAGAGGGGGCCTCTGCGCCAACCCTCTCTGGGGGCTACACAAAATACCGTTAAAAAATGATCAGAGTTTGATTGTGTGATGTCTCATGTGTGACAGTGTCATTGAGAAGCAAACAGCCTAGTCCATGCCACCTGCCCAGTACCTGCAAAGACAGGTATACCCATGCTTTGGAAATGACAAACAGAACAATTAGAGCATTCAATTGGATTCAGATGGATTCACTTTATGAGAACTAGTGGAGAATCTCAAACTGGGGTACAGCCAGGGTGTAGGATAAATCAGAGTCCAGGATAGCAGAGGATTCCCAAAGAAACAGCCCAATCCATGCCATCAGTCTACAATCCCCCAGACACAGGCTGCCCTGCCCAGATAGAAATATAATAAGAGATCCTTGGAGACTCCAAAACCAGGATGCAGTCAGGGTGTAGGATTGTTCAGAGCCCAGGATTCCCAAACAAACAGCTCAATCCATGCCATACATCTGTAATTCCCAGACACACTGCCCATTGGAAAAAACAAAGGAAATGGCCACGTCCATGATGAGTAAAGCAAAATGTGAGCTTTTAAGAAACATAGAAATACTATATGAGTGGGAGTTCCATGTTATATAAAATATCAGAAAGATAAAAGACTTGCCCATGCCATGCATCCACTTATTCCTAGCAGCCGCTGTAAAGTCACCAGCAAAAGAGGGGAGAAATGGCACTGCAATGGGTTTTATTTGCCCTTGGTAATCAATGCTAGATTTCTCTGCAAAAAATAAATAAATTGGAAATTCTTTCATCAGTCCCTCCCCCCTAAATTCTCTGATTAAAAACAAAAAAATCTGTGGGTTTTGGTAGGGGTGGGAATATCGGTTCTCCCGAGATCCAATATTGCTGGTATTTGGGTTTATCGGCTTAATCCGATAAATCCAATATTTACCTGTACCGGCATACCAGATTTTTAACATTGCCCACGGTACTGGATTTTTAACATTGCGGCCATTTAAGTCATTATCGATACCGGTAAATCCAGTACCTGGAAGATCCAATACCGGTACATCCGGTACCCGGTATTCTCCCCGGTGTCCCACCCTTAGGTTTTGGCCATTAAAATTAGGAAGTGTTTATTGCAAATTATTCATTTTTTGTGACAATTTTTATATTTATTTGTATTTATTTCTAAATTTATACCCCGCCCCTCCTGAGAACAGCTCGGGGCGGCTTCCAACAATAAAAACATATAAAAATATATACACAGTTTAAAATACATCAAAATATAAATTCAAAATATTAAAGCAGGGCCCGGGAGACAATTAAAACATTAAAACAATAATTAGGGTAGGGGAGATAAAACCCTCTAACCCACCCACCCACCACCCACTTCCCCAAAGGCCTGGGGAAACAGTCAGGATTTACAACTTCACTGGAATGTCAAAAGGCTTGGGGCCAGGTGAGCTTCCTCTGGAAGGGAGTTCCAGAGACGTGGCGCCGCCACCGAGAATGCCCTCTCCATTGTGGTCCCCTGCTTTACGCGGGGGACCTCCAGGAAGGCACCCCCGGCAGACCGAAAGAATCGCTCTGGGGCGCAGAGGGTGAGGCGGTTCCTGAGATACGAGGGGCCCAGACCGTGAAGGGCCTTATAGATCAACACCAAGTCCTTGAACCTAGCTCGGCACGCTATTGGCAACCAGTGCAGAGTCCAGAGCACAGGTGTAATGTGCTCCCGACAACCCGTCCCCGAAAGGAGACAGGTCGCCACATTCTGCACAAGCTGCAGCCTCTGAACCAGGAACAAGGGGAGCCCCACATAGAGCACGCTACACTGGTTGCCACTGCCAATCAAATAACAAAATAAAACAGTATCCCACACCAGCCAGCTGCAGCACAGAGCCAGAGGCTCTTTTTAGACAAGTGCCTCCCCACCCATTACCCACTCATCATTAGGGTTGCCATCTGTGGTAGTTTTTTACCTGACACTTCCATGGCCAAAATAGAAGTGTCAGGTAAAAAACAACTAAAGTTGGCAACCCTACCAATCACCCACCCAACATGCATATTGCAGGGCTGCATTGGTGCCGTATGCAGCCCTGAAACATGTATGATAGGTGGGGGATGGGAGGGGAGGTGCTTGTCTAAAACACCCAAAGTTTCTCCCTCTGCAGGTGGGGGTGTGGGGTGCCGATCCAATTCCCTTCTCCCTGCCAGCCGCAACATGAAACCCAGCATACCTCTGCCTCGCCAAAAGTCAAACTTGGCTGTATTTTTCTCATGCCAAATCTCTTCTCTCGGATGCAGGCGCACACCAGAACCTCCACAGAGCTTCTGCCTCCTTTAAATTTCCAATGCCACTGCTGCTGCCGCCAATACATTTTTTGCAGGTAGAAATTTCCCAGAAAAAACTGGAATTCCGCATTTTTCTCTGATAAAACAGGAATTCCATGTTTTTCTCTAGTTTCCATACTAAAGAGAAAACCAAGAACCTTGTTAATTAGTCACTGTGTATGTCTCAGTATCAAACATAGTTAATTTTAGCTTATTATCAAGCCCAAATAATTAATTACTCATTGTTTAGGTTTTGGTATCAAACAGTTGGTATCAAACACACTCCAATTCAGGGCAAGGACTGACAGATTGGAATTGGCATGGTTTCTCTGGGAAAAGTGAACACCTATTCATGATATAATTATCCAAGCTCAATTTATTATGCCCACTCAGAATGGCAATGGCAATGCATGAGGAATTGTTAAATCTGGAGAACAGTCCAACCAAAGTTGCATCTTCACTCTGGCCAAAATTATTATCACACGGGACATATTTCCACCATCAGATTCAAAGGGAATTTTGCCATTGATTTCAGCGAGTGGAGGATTGCATCCTCACTTTAGCCTCCATTTGCATGAACCTTGCTCACCCAAACTATATAACCTGCTCTCATTTCCTAAGTGTACACAGCACAAAGACATCTTTACCATCCATCTCTAGCACAGACAACACTCAGTACCTACTACACAGAATCCTTGGAAAGATTTAGCAGAGCATGCATCTTGCTTCTATCACATTCTGTCTTAACAGCTGTTTACTAGTAATTTCTCATGCCAACTTAAGTATGAACGGAAAAAGAGCTGATATATATTTTAAAAGACAATATATTACGAGAATATCCTGATACAAAGACATGAAAAGCAAAGACCATATAGCATTTGAAATGTCCTTACAGTGACTAACAATGTCTGACTACAATGTCATAATAGAATAATCATGTAAAGCTATAAAATCTAATATAAAGTTATATTCAAAATGCCCAAAGCATTTAAAGTGTACACTCTTTCTACAGGGGTACAATATCTAAAGTAAATATATAAACAATAACTTAGTATTTTGTTATTAATGTATCACAGCAACCTATAAGAGGGACCTGTGTAGTGTTCACTCTGTTTTCCTCATTGCTGCCAAGGGTGAAAACGCAGTGAATACATTTTCCTGTCTATAATACAACTTTTGCCACAGAACAACATTGATGATTATCTTTTTTCTGCCTGAAAAACAGACTATATTTATATAAATAAATGAATTTAAAATGTTGTTGATTCCCCCCCTACAAGCAAGATACATACCAATGAGTACCTTCTTTCAAAGCTTGACAAACTGATATTCTAACCCTAAGAAGAGTGTTTACTCAAAACGCTGTATTGTCTTTGCTTTTCATGCCTTTTAATCATGATATTCTAGTACTGCCTTTTATAATGTATAACAGCTCTTTTTCTGTTGTTATTGCTTGCTGTTATTTATATCCCTCGTTATCATGGTTTGGCATAAGCACAAAGCATTCTGGGAAACTTTAACATAGCATGACTACCTCTCTCAGTAGGCTAAAGAGTGTTCTCATTTAAGCTTGATGCTGTCTCTATTGCCCTCACAATCATGTATCATAGGCCTTTTTGCATGGGCTGCCACTGGGGGGGGGGCAGTCCATGGTCACCCCACTGTAGGGGCAGTCTGGAGTTTGTGTGTGCAGATAAGCCACATACCTATACCCCACCCATCCCACTCATGCCTCACATGGAGCAACCTGCATTTTAATCGGTGGGGGGTGATCGGTGGAGGTGCATGTTTCATGGAAGCACGCTCACACACCCACTGCCACTTTCACACAAGACTCATCCACCCATGTCCACTGGGGTGGGCATGAGTGAGCATGAGTGGGTGTGTCTCATTTAAAAAGGACCATAGTCTGCACAACAGACTGTCCCGAACGCACCCTTTGTGTTTTCCTGCTGCACACTAGCCATGTCCAGTGGAGACATGGGCCACTTTTACACGGACGCAACCCACCCATGAACACCCAGAAACACCCATCGGATGGGTGGGAGAGCGTCTGTGTAAAAGTCCACAAGTGGGTGGGCACGTGGGCCTGACCCACTCACCAACACCCACGGAGCAGCCAAGAGGGAGCCGGCACTCTCTGTGGGTGGAGATGGATGTTCAAAACCCGAGTGTCTGTGTAAAAGTGAAAACACCCACACCCACGCGGACCAGTCCAGCAGAGCTGCCCTGCGCTGGCACCACAGGTCATGCACGTGCCCCCATGCAGACACGCCCACAGGGGGGATGCTGGATGTCCTGGTGAGAGCCAGTAAAGTAGGCCGGAACCATGACACACGCGCCCGGGCTCCCATGATGGCTTCCAGGAAGGCAAATGACAAGACCAAGGGAGCCAATGCCACTCCACGCGCAGGAAGAGACCGGGAGAGCATGGGGACCCAGGAACACCCAGGGGGGAATACCCCCACCCACGCAGTGCAGGGAGGTTGCCCCAGGCAGAAGGCACTAGGGGGGTCCCAGGATGCCGGTACGGGGAAGGCCCAGACGGGAGGTACAAGGGGGGCCGGCCCCCTCAGGCGGTTGGGAGGTGGATGGTAGGTACAGGGGGGTACCATGCTGGGGTGGGAAGAGAGTGGGGAAACACACCAAGCCTTAACACAGCGCACATCTCCCGGCACAGGGCCAAGGTCCCACAGTGACCCCCACACCGACTGAGGACCCCCAGCCCAGAACATCCCAAGGGCACAGCCAAAGGAGTAGCAGCAATGGTGAGGTGAGCGTGAGGGAATCCCCCCAACCCAGGAGAGGAGGGCCACACCCTGGCACCGTGGCCCAGGGAACACAGGGCAGCACCCCAGGGGGGAAAGGGGAGGGCAGGCCCCATGGGGGCACGGAGGGGGGCAGCAGGTCCCTGTGTAACCCCAAATGCACTACCCCCAACAGGATATGACCATCTCCACAGCTACCACAATCACAGGGTGGGCCCCATGCCGCCAAGTCAGTCGACCCCCCACACGCGGGTCCCAAAAGGGGGAGCCCTGGTCCAGGCAGGAGAGCAGGGACTTCATACGTGTCTTGGGGTCTGAAAGGGTCCAGAATGACCTGGTGCACAGCTACAAGACCAGACAGGTCTATGAAGCCATCGTCCAGGAGATGCAGTGGCAGGGGTACAATAGAGATCTCACCCAGTGCATGCAGCAGGCAAAGGTCTTGAGGTCCGGATATAAACGTATCAAGGACAATAATCTCAAGTCCAGTCGGGCCATGTGCACAGACGAGTTCCAGGAGGAGCTGGACAAGTTCCTCTGCATGGATGGGGACATCGTGGCCTCCCGCACACATGGCAGCACCTTCGCCAGGGGCAGACAGAAGGCCAACACATCACCACCACCACCCCCGACTGACCCAATGGAGCAGGGGGGGGGAAAGATGCTCCTGGCAAGGCCAGCCAGGAAGCAGGAGGTGACAGCTCCGTCCCACGGGGAGAAGGCACCCCAGGGATCCGAGCCCAGAACCACCACACTCCGCACACGCCTGCAAAACCCACAGGCCTACTGGCCACAGTGATGGGGGGCACACGCGGAGCAAGCGGAGACCTGGAACGGCCCCCAGGAAGCAGAGGAACAGGATCCAGGTACAATCGGCCCAGCGGGACCAGGGGGGGTGAGGCCCAGACAGAGGAACAGTGGCCAGGGCCAGGGCCTGGGTGCCTGTAAACACTAATGGGCCCCCTATCCCATTGCAGCGCAAGGCAGCCTAGAGGTACACAAGGTGGAGGTCGTGGAGGAGGAGGCAGACGAAGCGGTCCAGAGGCACCCCCACTACCAGGTGAGGTGCATGTTCATGGCAGGGCACACGGGCCAAGGGGCCACAGGGGGGAAGGATGTGGTGGCGGGTGGAGGTACAGAGTGGGGAGGGGGCCCCAGGGGGCGTACGGCCTCAACCAACAGTGCCCAACAGGGGTTGGGGTGGTGGGGGCAGGTGGGAGGGGCTGGTGGACCCACAGCATCCCCCACAGAACACATGACAGATACGGGCCCCACCTGCAGCAATCCGCAGCTGGGGGGCGATCCCACCAGAGGGCAGATCAGGGGGGTCCCAAAGGGGAGGGCAGAGGGGAGCTGCCACAATATGGGGGCTGCTCCACCAGGCACCCTGGGACATGTGGTAGTGGGCAGCGGGGCACACCGACCAGAAGCACTAACAAGGTGTGCAACCTCTCATTTACAGGCCAGGCACCTGCTCATGTGAGGGGTGTGGCTGCCAGCAGTGTGGAGTGGAACCAGGAGATCCGGGCCAGGAACTGATGTCGGAGGGAGGACCTCGGTAGCTGCTGGATTAATCACAATGGTTAGCTGAAGTGCACTCCCAGGAGCTAGCACTCGCCAGGGAGCTCATCAGAAGGGAGGGGGAAAGGGACTGGGAGATCCTGGCTGCCATGATGGCCCGGACCTGCACCAAGCACCTCTGGGACAGGTGCCAGGCTGCCGCCCTCCAACATGAGCAGCGGCACACCTGTGACAGGCTGGAGGGTCAGGCAGCATGTCTCATGGTCCTCATGGGGGAGGCCATGGAGGCCCTGCAGCCTGACCCCCAGCGTGACAGGCCCCGCCATGCCACAGAAGGAGTGTTGGCAGCCTACCAACACCATGGCGGCCACCCACTTGTGCAGGTGTCCCCCCCGCACTACGGCCACCCGTGGTTCCCCCAGCAGCAGCCCTACCCAGGCCTGGTACATTGGGTCCCCCTCCCCCACATAGGGTAACAGGACCTGCCGGCAGGGCCGCCCTTCCAGTCCATGCTCCACCTGGTCCCGCCCCCACTACAGCCCCGACCCCTCCACCGGGAAGTGACGCCCCCACCCCAGGACCTGGCACCCCAGGACAACAAACCACCCATTAGGGGTGGGACTACCGGATCTACTGGTATCTGATACTGCCGGTATTGGGTGTAGTGGCAGTATCAGATTAAACCCGGTAATCCGGGTAAATTGCCGGATTCCCCCCGTACTGGATTTTTTACATTGCGGCCATTCAAATGAATGGCCGCAATGTAAAAAAAACCCACCAAAAAACACAAACACTTTCCCCTAAGTCCCCTAGTGCAGGCTCCGGGCTGCCGCCAGCGACCCAGAGCCCGCACCAGCACTGCAGCAGCCAGCAGGTAAGTGTACCATTACTTTACTGATACCTGGGGTGGGGGGTGGTACTGGTTTAACACCCCCCACCCCAGGGATCACCCTACCTCCCCACCCAGGGATTAATGCCATTGCCTCCTACCTTGAGCTCTGGGCGGCGGCGGCGGCGATCCAGTGGCTTCAGCTCTGGTTGTGGCTGCCAGCTTCAGCATCAGCATGCTACTAGGCCTTCCGGGGAACTTCCAGGTTTCCCCGCAAGGCCTAGTAGCGTGCTGAAGCCGGCAGCCACAGCCAGCGCTGAAGCCTCCGGACTGCCGCCACCGCCTGGAGCTCAAGGTAGGCAACAATGGCATTAATCCCTGGGTGGGGAGGTGCCGATCCAGACAGAGACCTGAGTCCAAGACCACCCCAGACTCTGAACCTGTTGGTCTACAGGAGGACATACCCCCCCTACAAGGGGAGCCAGTACCTACCTCGTCCTTCCCGCCACCATCACCTCCATCTTATCGGGATTGAGCTTCAGTCTGCTCTGCCACATCCAATCCGCCACAGTCGCCAAACACTGGGGAATTAATGAGACAGCAGGACGAGGGTTGGTTGAAAATGAGAGGTACAGCTGAGTAGCATCAGCATATTTGGTGACATTGCACCCCGAACCCTGTCACTATCTCCCCCAGGGGCTGCATATACACATTAAATAATAGCGGAGACAAGATCAAACCCTGTTTCAGCCCCCAGCACCACCCGCTGGCTTCTCCCCAAGAGGAATGAGCGGAACCACCCAAGGACAGTCCCGTCCAGACCCCCCAGGTCTCACAGTCATCTCAGAAGCAGCCCATGGTCCACGGTGTCAAACACGGCCAAGAGATATAGCAGGATCAGAAATGTTGAATATCCTGCATCCATCTCCCGGCAGAGATCATTCACCAAGGCCACCAATGCTGTCTCAGTACCATAGCTGGGGCAGAACCTAGACTGAAAAGAGTCAAGGAAACTGATGCTATCCAAATGTGCCTGGAGCTGCAGTGCCACTGCCTGTTCAATAACCTTCCCTAAAAAGGGAAGATTATAGATGGGTCAGTAACTGGCGAGTGCGTCCACATCCAAAGATGACTTCTTCAGCAGGGGGCACACCACAGCCTCCTAAGAACACGTTCACTACTAAGGATGGGCGAACGTGGTTCGGAAGTTTGGAGTTCAGACTGAACTTGACCAGTTCGGTCGACTAGACCGAACTTCCGAACCGAACTCGATTTTCGAACCGAACTAAACCGAACCAAATTTACGAACTCGGCTCTGTTCGCCCATCCCTAAAAGATAATATTCCATTTAGTTCAATGGGGTTTGAATTTCTGAACTTTGTTCTGAAGTTTGGAGTTCGGACCAAACTCGAATAGTTCAGTCGACGGAACCGAACTTCCAAACTGAACCGAATTTCTGAACTGAACCAAACCGAATTTCCGAACTCAGTTCTGTTCGCCCATCTCTATTCACTACCCTTGCCAGTACCGTTCCCAAGCTCTCCCTGGAGGCTTTCACCAACCAGGACAGGCATGGATCTAATTCACAACTAGGGGCTCTGACAGACCCCAGGACATTCAGCGCATCAGCTGGCGTCACTTCCTGAAACTCATCCCAGAGAGATCAACCAGATGGTGCCTCCATAACCTCGTGCCCCTCACCTACTGCTTCCAATCCGGTGTCAAAGTTACTCTGGATTTGAGCGATCTTGTCTGTAAAGTAGGTGGCAAACTCCTCACAGCGGGCTTGGGACAAGTCCCCATCCAGGCGGAGGGTGGCTGGACTGACCAGCCCCCGCACCACCCAGAACAGCTCCGCTGGACGCGACTTTGCAGACACTATGAGGGCCTTGTTTCTTTTGCTGCTCTGGCACCTCGGTGCCCCCTCCCCTTGGTGGCCCTCCTGCCCCCGTCTGTGTGGTTGTGTGCAGGGGGTGTGCTTGGTGTGTACTGGTGGGCTCCAGGTTTGTGGAATGTGATCCAGTTGTGTGGTGTGTGTTCCCCTGGAGGCTTCCCTGCTGGGCGCTTATGCCTGGGCATGCACAAGGGGTGGTATTGGCGGTGGGCAGTCGGGCAGGCACCCCCTGCACTTGCCTGTCCATTGGTGCGGCCCTGGCCCTACGTCTCCCCTCCGTTCCCCTCTGCTGTATCCCCCTGTTGGTGCTGTCCGTATGTGGTGGTGGTGATGTATGGGTGGTGGCACCAGGGGCACTGGGCGACTGAGCGTGAATAGGGGTTGTGCTGACCAAGGGTTTGGCCCCTCTGATCACCTGCCGTGCAGGGGTCTGAGTGTTCTTCCGGATGGTGGCTGTCAGTGTGTGGGGTGAGCCCCTGGTGATGCTGCTGCCCCAGGCCCTCCCAGGGCCCGTTGGTGCGGGCATTTCTCATTGCCCTGTCCCTTCTCTCCTGCAGCTACCATTGTCCTGCTGCTGGCGAACTTGCGCCTGGGTGGGATGGTCTTGCAGCTGGAGGGGGTGGTGTGGGACATGTGGGTGGTGGGCCTGATGTTCAATGGCATCCGTGAGTGTGCTGCCTGTTTGCTGTACCCTGTCCCTGTGTCCCTCCATAGCGGGTTCTGTTCCTTGGTGCCCAGGGCCAGCTCTGATGGTTGTCTCTTCTCTCTCTATCCCATTCAGTGCAAGTCATGATCACAGAGTGGACCCGGGAGCAGGGGGAGTTGTTGGAGCTCCTTCATCACATCCTGGAGCAGCTGCACCAGCTCAACCATGCACAGGCTGAGCGCTGGTGCCGGGCATGGAGTCACTGGCGCTATTGACCAGGTGTTGTACCGTGTCTGCCACTGTCGGCACTGCCCCCCCCTCTGTTGCCCCATCCCCCTGAACTGCACTGTTGTTGTTGTCCCCTGTTGCTTGTTCCCCATTTTATTAAAGTTTCTTGTGTTCCTTCCCCGTGTGTCCATGTTGTGCTTTGCTTTGACCTCTAACCTTGTGTGGGTGCCTCTGGGGGCATGTTGCAGGGTTGTGTGTGTTGTGTGTGTGCCTTCTCCCCCCTGCCCCCCGTGGGCCCATCCCTGTGTGCTTCTGTTGCCTGCTGTGCATGTGCCACTCTGCTGAGGGGGCGGGGCCTAGCGCCGGACTGCCTGGGCTCTGTGCCGGGGCTGTGTGAAGCCGGCTCCTTTGTAGCAGCTGTCATCCCTGCTCCCTCCTGCCCCACCCGCGTGGGTCCTGGCGGCTCGGGGGCAGGGCCGTGTTGTGCAGCTTCAGCTGCCCTCGGTCAGCCATGTTGTGCTGTTGCTGTGCCAGGCAGGGCTTCCCCGGCCTTCCCAGTACCGTCTGTCCATGTACTTGCATGGGTGTTTGCTGGGTGCTTCCTGGGATGGGTTTTTGGCCACTGGGTGTTTGCCAGGCCCTCCCCTTTCCTCCCCACATCTGCCCATGGTGCTGTCCGTATAACTGTCTCCCTGCTCGGTGCCACCAGGTGTTCGCTGTGTGTGCTCACCCACACATCCAAACCCATCTCCACCCATTGGCACTGCTGTGCCATCCGTGTAAAAATGGCCATGGATTTAAATGGTACACATGAGTTGCTGAAGTTAACTGCAAATCCTGGTTGGAAGGTAGTAGAGTTGTCAACAACTAAATATTTTGTTCCAGCAAATAAGTTTGTTCCTCCTGTCAGCAGGCTGTGGCTGAGAAATAATGTAAAGTTATTTATTTATTTATTTGGACTTATATCCCACTATATCCGGAGGGCTCAAGGCCAATTGCAGAACACAACCGCAATACATAACTATCAACACACACCAAATGCCTGACTAAATAAGGTCTTACACTGCCTTTGGATGATGCTCAGGCTTGAGCTTTGGCAAATTTCATAGGGAAGTGAGCATTCAGAGCTGTGTGGCAGTCACTGATACAGCTTCACACTAGGACACGTCTGTATGCACTTGGTGCCATGAAAGAATTAGCAGGAGGCTGTTCTCGGATGACCTGAATGATTGCATTGGAACACCTAATATTTAATGGCTGGCACAACTAACTGTGGGAGGAGGGTATTGGGGATTAGTGGCCAAAAAGTGGGTTGAGTGAAGAGGTCCAAGTACAGAGTCAGGTTTGGTGTGTTGTGAGCAAAAATGAAAGTTGCTACTCCTTTCGTGAACATGAGTCATCAACATGGCACTGTCACAAAATGGCAAATTGTAGTTTGGGCTGCATTAATAGGTGCATCATATCCAAGACACGGGGGTGGGGAGTGCCACTTGACTCAGTACTGGCGAGATTGCCTCTGGAATGCTGGCTTCAGTTTTGGCAACTACACTTTTAGCGGGACATTGACAAATTGGAGAAGATTCAGAGAATAGAACTCTTATGATAAAGGGGATGGAAGACAAGCCATTTAGGAAAGGGTAAAGAATTTGGTATGTTTAGCCTAAAGAAAAGAGTCTGAAAGGTGGGGGGGGGCATGATATCTAAAATGACACCATAAAAATGATGGAGAACATTTGTTCTCCACTGTCACAGAAGATAGAACTAGAGGCCCCAATCTAAGGTTATGTGTGTGCTGTGTGTAGTGTGCTTCCGCACACCCCATGTGCACCACACAGTTCACAATGGGTGTGTTCCATGCATACACCATGTGCACATCAAATGTGTGCATGGTTTGTATGCAGCTTGGATTGGGGCTTATATTTGCAGCAATACAGATTTGAGTTTCCTAGCTTCCTACCTGTTAGAATTATTGGGCAATGGCATAAGTTGCCCAGGGAGGTTGTGGTCATCACAAAACCTATGCAGCTTACATTGTGTCACCCCAAGTGGTACCAGTTTACAGTGTGGCTCAGAGACTATTGATCAATGGAATTTTTCAACTTGGAAAAAGGTCCATACTTCCCTTTCAGCGGTGCCTATTGTTTCTTGGTCCCTGGTTACTTTGGGGCCTTATGTCCATTTACCAAATTTGGATGAAATTGTTGAAGGGGACACACACAAACCTGGTAGTCGAATAAGCCTTGCTTCCATAGGAAACCAGGCTAAGAAAGAAACTAGGAAAGTGTTTATATGGATATATTTTCATAATGTGGAGAAATTTAGACAAAAATGGAGGGAAGGGGCAATATGTTACTTGATTAGGTGAAATAAGAAAGGAAGAAGCAGAGCCCTAAAAAATATTAAAAGGTAGCAACAAGAAGCTCAAGTTGGACACAATATCAGGTTAGAAGTCAATTCAAAAAGGGGATTATACCATCAAACCAACAGGCATGGGAGGGAGCTTAACACCTGCAAACATTAAATACAGTGAAAGGACCGCATGCTAATTTTACTTCTGTCACATGACTCAGTTAGGACCTGAGGAGTCCCACTGCCCAAATTAGGAGCCAGGAAAGCTAGTTTTACAACAGCAAAAAGAAGTCATAGCAGGACTAGGAACAGAGCTGGCCGTAGAATTTGTGGGACCCAGGGCAAAGATAAAATGTCGGGCACCCTTTGAAGGACCCTAAAGGTGGTGGTATTTGGAGCCTTGCTGGGAAGGAGCAGCTGCGCTGTGGTAAGGTCGGCCCTGACTAGGAATCTGGCCCCCAGATGGCAGGACAAACAGATCCACAAAGGAAAGTAAATGGTTACCCTTCCACACATCATAGGTCTTGCCTAGAGCTGAAATTAATAACCACTACTATCTGGTATCAGTTTGGATACAGTGTTATCCATGGTGTAATAGGCCAATGTCATGTTAAGGGAACTGAGCCCACAGCAGGTGCTAAACAGCCTTGCAGGTGCTATAGAGAAGCCACGTGTTGCTTGGGAGGAGGATAGTGTCTGATTAAGAACATGTGTTGACTTGGACAGACTCAATATTTAGTGTAGGGGAAACTGTTGGAGAGTGCATGGGCTGATAGTCTCTAGTCTCCAAGGGACAAGCAAAATAGTGCTTTGTGGGCAGGCTGGAGGCTCAACTCCCTTACCCAAGCACCAGGAAGATCGAAATCTCGAAGCACATGATGAACTCAGGATTTCCAGGTGGGATCCTTCATATATACATTACAGTACTAATGGTGGTGTAGACTGGCTTTAAGGGGAGGATTGGAGTCCCAAATATAACCCTGCTCAGGTGTGGCTGCTGTTAAAACCCATGATTACAGATGATTTCCCCTAGGACTAAGTCCAGATTCACACCTGATGCAGTGGCATCAATAGACCTGCGAGGCAAAAACGCGGCAGTGGGGAGGAGCCCAATACCAGAAATAGCACCGTCACGAACGGGGTTCTGCCGCGGCTTTGCTAGAGGATGACAGGGCGCAAAATCCAGCCCTGTCATCTGCGAGCAAAGCCACAGCAGAACCCCATTCACACCGGCGCTACTTCCGGTATCAGGATCCTCCCCACTACTGCGTCTTTGCTTCATGGCTCTTTTGCCACCACCACTGCATCAGGTGTGAATGTGGCCTAAGGGAATACTTCATGTTTGTTTAGCTGCAGTCCAGAGCTAACTTCCCCACGTCATCATTAAAACCAGTCATCCAGGAAGATTGAGTGGGCAGCATCTATACATGGTATATGATATCCATATCCAGTCGGATACCAACTGGTAGTCAGTTTAGTATCTGTCAATTAAACCGTTACCTTGATTACTGTTTACTGCATTACCATTTACCAAATTATAGCAATGCAGAAAACATTATTGACTTTTTTTTTTTTTACTCCCTCTATCAGGACTGGATTGGCTATGCAGTAATGTGATAAGCAGTAATAGCAGTAAGCAGTAAATGGTAATTTGGTAAACAGTAATATGTGGTATTCCAGTTTGGCAGTTAACCTCAGAGGTTACTGGATTGTTCCTGAATAACTACCAAGTAGAGCTGAAACTGGTACCCATGAAAACAGGTACACCCAATGAATTTCTGATACCTGAATTGACCCAACAAAATTAGGTACCAATTGGTGCCCAATTGTGACCCAATTTGGGTACCCAATGTCCCAGAATGTCAACTTCTGGTCCCAGAATCTCAAAGTCCAATACTGATTTTTGTGTGTCTTCTGTCTGAATTTTTTGACTTCCAACATCTATTTTTTTTAATTTTCTGTCTCAGAAAGTTGACTTCTGGTCCCAACTTCTGGTCCCAATTTTTCAAATTCCACTTTTATTTTTGTCCGATTATTCAGTTTTCTGTACCAATATACCAATTGGTAATCAGAACATTGAAAAATCACTATTGGAAATTACTGATTTGGGGAATATTCAAGCCTATTGAATACTCAATGTGGTACTCAAAAATGTGGGTATTACCTGAGGGTACCAAATTCAGTACCTGTTTCAGCTCTACCACCAAGCTATCTGGAATACCAAATATTAACCATGGACAACATTTTTATCTAGCCATTTCAGCTCTAGAGGTGAAATGGGAGGTGGGGAGCCAAAGTCTAGAATGATTAGATGTTGATGTCCATATTCCTTCTTTGGGCTGAAATGGACCGCCCCTTTGTTATCTATGGATATTATCTGCAGTCACAGAACAGGGTGCAGAGATCTGACACAGATTTTGTATCATATCAGATCTTTGCAAATCCATTCAGAAAGTGCTCTGGCTCCACACCCCAGCACACCTTACACATACTCACTAATCAAAACATTATTTCACAAATGTGGAGTTTTGGCTATTGCACATGTACAAAGTTTTATTTTAATTAGCGTACATATGCAAGATGGCACAATGCTGTATGGGGACCCTTTATTACTTATTTCTGATATTTGGCATAGATATTTCACAGAGTTCTGGTGAAACAGGGACTGGGTCACATTTGGTCTCTGTTCTGACAGACTCATATCAGACAAGGAAAATCGATCAGATATTGGAGGTGTGCACCATGGGTCCATGTCATTTTTCATTTTTGTTATTGAAATCTGTCATTTTTGTTTTCATAAATATAAAATTTTCGTATTCGTTTTTGCTTTCATTTTCATTTTCTATTGGTTTCAATGAAAAACATATTTTCAGTTGTAACGTTTGTGTTTTTTGTTACATTTGGCTGAAACATGGAGGGACTGTACCTTCACTGGAGGCATTAAGTGTACCAAATTTCAAAAAGGCTTGGTAAAGGAATCCAATTTTATAAGTGGTTTAATTATATTATTTTTCAAAATCCTTCATATACATTCTTAGGTGTAAATTCTTTGCCTCATATTTAATGGAGATGAAATTTGGCAAATGTATACCCCTTCCAAGATTGACTATCTCTGTCAACTTTCAGAAGTATTATATAAAGGGTCCTGGTGGTATAATAAATTAACTTATAAATGTATGTCTGACTGTAACATCTTTGTAGTCCAAACAGTGTACATGAAATTTCGCAGGGATGTATATCACACTTTCATGATTATCTATGCCAAATATCAGAAATAAGTGATATACCTGTCTCTTATACACATCTAGATAGAGAAGGGATGACACAGTTAAATCATTCCATGTCAGGCTGGATACAATCTGAGCTAGGGGATGATGGAACCATGCAAAATAAATAGTAACCAATTTTTCAACCGCTAAGGGGGCTATGCCAAATGGGGTGTATCTTGATTGTTTTAATACTCACAAATGCATTGTTGAACTCAAATGCTGACAAATGGATTTTGACAACATGTCTCGTAACAAAATAGAGGCTGTTATCCATGCTCGTAATTGTTTGTTTCTTCGTTTGTATGTATGTGTTTTGGGGTTTTAGCCATGGCGAAAGCCGCGCTAATAAAGTATTATTATTATTATTAT
>QEPC01000715.1:2785196-2803973 GCA_003113815.1 Sphenodon punctatus
GGGGAATCACATTTGCCGCGTGGCGACCTCCAGCCCCGCCGCTTCAGCTGCTCACGCGGCAAATGTGATTCCCCGCCGTGGTAACATCTGGGGGGGGGGGAAACATCCGTTTCCCCCAACAGACGTTACATGGTCGCTGCCACCACAGGGGATTGACTGTGGTGGCCTTTGACCACGTAACGTCTGAAATCACCCTATGTCTCCTTATTGCTGGTATGCTATCCCCAAAGTCCCAGTTATGTCCCTTCTATGCCCGCCTGAGGGCCGCCCCCTATGTCCGCTCGAAGCCACTACTGATTGGTCCTGTAGAACTGAAAGCATGCAGTAATTGGCCAGTGAATGTGTGTCAGTTTTTGGGGTTACTACAAATCCTCCCTCCTACAGCCTCCCTCCCCCTGCCATGCCAAGTGCCTGCCTCTGACTGGCATTGTGTGTGCTGCTATTTATCTGAATAATGGTCTTCAAAGGGACAAGTTCAATTGCTTATAAAATTGGGTCACTTTATCAAATTATTCTGTAGTTTGGCAGGGATGACAGGGAATGTATGAGATACATTTCTGCCAAATGTCTTGTAAACAGGATGGAATATAAAATTTTTACAGCTCTAAAAGTATGTTCAAGTTAATGTCTTCTACCATCAAGACCCTTTATCCAATCTTTCTGAACAGTGGCAGGAGTGTTAAGCTTGGAAGCAACATAATATTTACAGGTTTCATGCAAATTGGATGGAACATGAAGACGATGCAGTCATGAATGTGTATTAAGCTTTTCTTAAAATCACAACATTCAATTCCTTCTAAAATAGGTTCCCTTTATCTAATCATTTAGAACATTGAAACACATAATGCCCTCCATTGGTAGTACAGTCTCCCCAAATTTCATCAGACTTTAATAAGAATAAAAAAATCTATAGCCAAAAATATGTTTTTCAGTTTTTTCCCTTTATTTCAAAAGCAAAAATGTTTTCGTTTCTATTTTCATAATTATTATTTGTAGTTTTTCTTATTGCAATAAAGATAATGAAAGTGACAATTTTTGTTATTTTTATTGTAATAACGAAAACAACATGCACACCCCTATCATAGATGGAGATTACCCAACTGACCCATTTCAGCCTTACCCTCTTCTTGCAGCAGTGCATGCTCCAGGACTGCAGGAGCCAGATGAAGCAGTCTGAACAACTGCAGTTGTATTCCTGCCCTCTATTGCTGCTGATTGGCTCCTGCTACAGCCAATACCTGGAGATTAGTTTGCTACAGCCTGCCAATCAGTTGTAGAAATGTGCAGACAGTCAGGCCATGTGAGTGCTCTGATAGAACTGCTGGGGGATGCTGGGAGAACAGGGATGGCCTTAGAATTTTGGGGCCCCATGGTGAATATAAACTGCAGGGGGCCGCCATTGCCCTGCCCTCTTGGGGAAAACCTCTACGGTGCCTTAAATGTGGCAGTGTTTGAAGTCCCACTGGGAGGGAGTGGGGGCCCCATACCATACCCTGGTGTAAACAGGGACCACTACAGGGCCCCCAGAAACCAAGGGGACTGGGGCAATCACCATGGATCACCTTGTGGTAAGACTGGCCCTGCCTTGTAACTTACTCAGTAAATGCATCAGCTGCAAGCTGTCCCCTGCCCCCACTCTACACCCTCCCCTGGGACTGAGAAGGAAGGAACACCACTGCTGCTGTGGCAGCGCTGCCTCCGGCTTAGCACTCTTGTGGATTCTAGGGATGTCAACTACCGGTGGTACGTATTAATCCGTAATGGCCCGTAAGAAGCTGTTACAGAGTAATCCATATCAGTCCATAACAGTGGTCTGCAAATTATGGATCTGCGGTTACAGACCTGAATTTCCCACCCACCCCCACCTGGTATGGTACCTACCTGCCTGAGGGTGAGCTTGATTGAAGGTCCAATGGGCTTCTGCTTGGTTAAAGGTCTTCCTGTGTGGAGGAGCCCCCCAGCAGGCTTCCTCACTGCAGCGCGCTGTGGGAGTCCCTGCTCACAGCACACATGCACAAAATGGCTGCTAGGGCTATTCTACACATGCGTAGCCCCACTGGATCTTCAATCAAGCCCGTTCCAAGGCCAGTAAGTACCATACTAGGGCCCCAGGAGGGTGGGTGGGAAGGACAAGGTGTGGGGGTAACTGGATTGGGGTGTTTATTAATTTAATTACGTGTCCATACCCATGCCCATACCCGCACCCATAATTAATTTTTTTTAAAAAACCAAACTACCTGTAACCAATCCACACCTGAAAATCAGTGCTGGTTGACACTCCTAGTGGATTCTGCTCCCACTTCTCTCCTGACCTCAAGTCTTTTTGTTAGGGGTGGGTACCTAATAACCCTACATTTCTGGGATAGATGTCTCCCTTGCCTCCCTCAGAAATTATATCCATGCTTTTTAGCTTTCTGAATAATTATAAAAATACATCTTATTTATATAGTGCTCTCAGACCAGAGAGCAGAGAGCGATCACCTAGTACTCAGTGTGGAGGTCACAGTTCAAAATAGGGGGGCAACCGTTAATGAGGTAGATTCTCGGGGGTTATTGGCTGGAAAGATAAAAATGACTACCCAGTCCCAAATGATTATTCAAGTGCGCGATTTATGTGCTACAACCAAATTACAAGAATTGAATTCCCAAATAATGGCTGCACAGGATTTTTCAACCATGATGCAAAGTTATGGAGAGCTAGTGACTAGTTTTCAACAGGAATTTTTGATTAAGGGAACAATACATCCTCAACAGAAAAGCAACCCTTGGTATGACAAGGAATGTTGAGTGCAGAAACCCAGCTCACTGCCGCCAGAAGGCTTGTGGGTATGATTCTGGAAGCCAAGCAATGTATATAAGGGATAGAGCAACCTATGCGGAACTTATAAAGATCAAGAAAGCTAAGTATTATGATGGGGTATGGGCACGCTTGGAGGTTGCCCAGAAGATAGGGGATTCGCCCCAATTTTGGCATATCCTTAATGAGATGATTAACCCCCAGACGAAGGATACCAGTCCTAAGGTATCCAGGGCTGTTTGGGAGGACTTCTTTAGCCAGCTGTACAAGGAGCCCCTTGAGTCAGAGGCCTCGACCCAGAGAACTAGTAAAGGAGATGAGCTGCCCTTGTTGCCTGAGGGGAGTAGGGTGGGTTTCTGCACCGATTTAATTCTCGATCTAATATATGCCCTGAAGGCTAATAAAGCTCCTGGACCAGGCTGCATTACTGGGGAGATGCTGCAAGCTGCTCCCCAGTGGTGGGCGCCTCTGCTGTGAAAGGTGTTTGACTGTATTAGCAGACACATGAGGATCCCTTCATCTTGGCAGCTGAGTTGGATAATTCCGATCTTTAAAAAAGGCTCGGCTTTTGATCCCGCCTGCTATCAACCAATAAGTTTGCTTTCAATTGTGGGGAAGATTTTTGCTAAATGCTTGTTGAAGCAACTTGAGGAGTGGGTGGAGAAGCAGGCAATTGTCCCTCAGGAGCAATTTGGCTTCTGTAGGGGCAAATCAACAACAGATTGTTGCTTCATATTACAGCATTTAATTCACAAATACTATAAGATCAAGAAAGGCAAACTGTATCTAACATTTATAGATCTAACTAAAGCTTTTGACTCTGTTCCTCGAGGAAGGTTATGGGAAAAGCTAACCAATCTAGGGATTAATACTCAGTTGCTGGCACTCATCATCCAATTATATACTAATAACCAGGCTAGGGTGAAAAGAGGGGACTACATAAGTGAAGAAATAGCAATTCAGAGGGGTGTCAGACAGGGGTGCGTTTTAGCCCCATTATTATTTAACATCTACCTATCAGATCTTGTCCATTCTTTAAGAGACCCCAATGTGTTGCCTCCTTCAGTTGGTGGGCGACAGCTGGGAATGTTGCAATTCGCGGATGACCTGGTGTTGATTTCCCAAACAGCACTAGGTCTTCAGCGGATATTACAGGCACTGGATGGATATTGCACTTCAAATGGGTTACAACCTAATCCTCACAAATCCAAAGTCATGATGGTAGGGGCTCGCAAACCCCCGGTACAGTGGAAAATAGCAAATCAGCCACTAGAAGTGGTGATGACATTCACGTACTTGGGGGTTACATTCTCTAGCAGGGGTACTTGGGTAAAACATACACAAGGACGTGCAGCAAAAACAGGACAATTAGTGGGGGCTCTGTTAAGGGCAGTTGGTATATCACAGGGAGTCAGACTCTCCACTTTTTTGCAAGTGTATCGAGCTAAGGTTCCACCTTCAGCCACATTTGGCTTTGAAATTATTCCATACCCTACAGTAACCCCACTGGAGAAAACCCAGGACTTGTTTCTGCGTAGGACCCTTCACATGGGCAGAGAGGTACCAGGGTCGGTTCTGAGGGCGGAGACGGGAGTTTACCCCATTCAATTGTATGGTAAACTAGCTGTTATCCGGTACTGGGTGAAGCTGCTGTCTCTGCATGCAGAATCCCTCCCTAGGCTTTGTCTATACGAAGAACTGGTGTATTCCGGCCTACGAGGATACCCATGGCTAAGATATTTGGGTCATCTTATTCACGTCCAAGGGTTCTCCTTCGCATATTTCTTCGATAAACCCATACACGCTATTAGTAGCGAGATCCAGTCTAGGCTTAAGGATACGACTCGCCAGGAGGATATGGCTGCTCTAGGGAGTTGGAGGGTTGCTCCAGGATTCGGGTCAGTCAAACTTAAGTGGGGATTTGAGGACTATTTGGATATTCTTCTAAATCGTACATTACGTAGGAGTTATTCCCTTCTTCGGTTTCATCTCGTGCAGATGACAGCAGTAGAGGGGAGATATAGAAGGACTCTCTATGTTGGACGATTGTGTACTTGTCACCTGGAAGAGGTAGAAACAGTTGAGCATTTTTTGCTCGTTTGTCCTCACTACCGTGAGTTGAGAGCTGTCTGGTTGTTTCCTCTGGTTACTGATTGGGAGTGTAAAGATCTGAGTAACGGCTATAGAAGACTTCTCCTACCTACAAAGGAGGATTTAGTTGCGCTTGCAACCTTTGTACGGTTGGCCTCTCTCAAGCGCAAACAACTGATTGAAGGTTAGGATACTATGATTTCTCCCATCAGGGTCGGCCTATAAGGGTAGGTTGGAGTTGCATAAACTAGGACTATATGATTACCAAGTGCCAAGAGAAGGGATGACACAGTTAAATCATTCCATGTCAGGCTGGATACAATCTGAGCTAGGGGATGATGGAACCATGCAAAATAAATAGTAACCAATAGGGGGGCTATGCTATGCCAAATGGGGTGTATTTTGATTGTTTTAATATTCACAAATGCATTGTTGAACTCAAATGTTGACAAATGGATTTTGATAACATGTCTCGTAACAAAATAGAGGCTGTTATCCATGCTCATAATTGTTTGTTTCTTCGTTTGTATGTATGTGTTTTGGGGTTTTAGCCATGGTGAAAGCCGCGCTAATAAAGTATTATTATCTATTATCTATATAGTGCTCCCCCCTCCCATCAATGGAAAATCCCATCATATTAGGAATGTTGCTGAATGTGCCGTAGAATTTCCAAATCTAGGACATGTTTTGCAAATCCATTGCTGGTATTTCAAGTGGCGATTTTTCACTATTTTTGCAACCTTTGTAATTGTTCTACTCGATCACTACTTTACATCATCTTACAGCACTTTATGGAACTTTTCAATACTCTGGAAGACTCTCCAGCATTTTTCCACCTCCAAGTCCTCTTCACCCAATCCCTTGGGGGCAAGTGAGAAGAAAAAGAGGCAGCGCTACTGCATCTGGTGTGTCTGGTCTGACTGTACTATGCCTGCCTAATTATCCCACCAATGTCCATATATTGGCATGTGCCAAAAGTGCCCAAATTACTTAAAGTACCTCCTAGTGAATTTTAGCTCCCATGGATTTGGCAAAAACCCGGTAAGTTTCCACACTGAGAGGTGGTGGTGAGCTGAATGTTTTCAATGAAAACTTTTGCTGTGAATCGTTATTTCAGCTCTACATGTAACTTTTTTCTACATTTAACAGGCTGAACAATTTTTCTTACCTTTGAAAACCCTGAATACACAGTCACCTTAATTTATTTATTTATTTATTTATTTAAATGTTTACCACACCCTTCCCAGATGGCTCCGGGCTGCATGACCCTGCCTGCAATCAATTGCACACTAAGCTAAGCTAGTGTGCTTTCCAGCCTAGATGCGAGCACAGCTTTTCTGAGCCACCCTTTGGAGTCCCTATCTGGATGCAGGGTGCTGAGTCTTTTGAAGGTTCTAAATCTTGTTTTTCCCAACCATGTCACCTATAGAAAGAGCAATTAAACATAAAAGTCTCATTACCCTTGGGAACAATCAGCACTGCTCCATTATCCTCACTTCTTAGGGATTGCAGTTCCTATATTTTCAATGTCTATCTGCAGATATTGGACACAGGTTCTGCATTTTATACCCAAGACTATTGCATAACCTAACATCGATCTGAGGTGTTTACATAAGGGAACAGTGTTATTTTTTTTCTTCCTGTCCTACTTTTAGAAGTATTTAACTGTTCACTTCAAGGTTTTCTTTCTAGAGAAAAGGACAGAATCCCTACTGTTTCCTTGTTCTGAGGACTGTGGATTTCCATATACAGTATAAGAGGCAGCACACAAATATCCCCTCACCTACAGCACACACATTCTAGTTCCACTCCACAAGGTCCCTGGCATCTCTAAATTCAAGTTGTTCATATGTGCAAAGCGGAGGAACCATGCTTAAAATGGACTGTGAACACTAGAAGTAAAATGAATAGTAGATTATTATTTTTTTATTTGTGAATCCATTATTGCATTTTTGTATGGTCATCTGAATAGCCAATAAATTTCAGCACTGAAGTGAAATTTGGTTATTTGGGTCTTTGGATATTTCATTATGGATACTCTTATTTTTCTGGTCAAAGTCCTCTGGGCAGTGTGCTGGTCTTAGGGCATTTTCAGACAAGACACCCCCTCCCACCCACCCACCCACTATACATCTTACAGGGCACCCATAGGGCAACGTTGTAGTCCTGCAAGATGTATAGTGGGTGGGTGGTGGGTGGGTACTGTGGGTGGAGAGTGTCTTGTCTGAAAATGCCCTTACATCTGCACATTCTGGGTTAGCTTTTGCTTTGATTAGGTGACCTTGGGAAAGACACTGCTCTCAGAGGGCATTTTCAGGGCATAGTGGGTAGGAGGTGGGTGGGGAGTGTGTGGAGAGTGTCTTCTGTGAAAATGCCCACAGAATCAATTATCTTGTTGTAAATTGGGAGAGTGGGTGCCAAACCTTGCCAACCAATTGGTATAATGTGAAATCTATGTGTATATGGACTCTGGTGTTACAGACCTCCAGTTATGGGGATAAGATGAGGATCACACACGAGTGCACAGAAAGATATTATGCACAGAGATGAAACAACTATTCGTGACAAATGACGTTTTCATTGAAAACAGACAATTCACTGCCTCCTGCTCACAAAGCAGAAACTTATCAGGTTTCCACTGCATTCATTTGTTCCCATTCAGGAAAGTCCTTCAGTAACTACTTTTGGAACGTTTTAGTACTTTTGGTGCATGCTGACACATTTGGCATGTTTGCAGCATAAGGAAGTAGGCACAATAGACAGACCAAAGGCAGCAGGCACAATACTACTACCACCTTCTTTTCCCACCCCTGTCCTCCTCCCCCAGATTGGGTGAAGAGGACTTCAAGGTGAAAAAGGCAACAGACCAAGAATTGGAAAAACTATGGTACCACAATACAAAAGTACCGAAAAGTCACAGAAGGTACCAAAAAGTAAGAAATTGGCAAAAAGTGTGGAAAGAATACAGAGGTTTTAAAAAAATGACAAAACCAAAAAGAAAATCACGAGCAGCAATCTCAAAATCAACGGAATCACAAAACATGTCCTGGAGTCAAAAATTATGCCAAATATTTGGCAATGTTCCCAGCATGGCAGGATTTCCCATTGAGTCAGAAATGAACAGTTTCGTTCGCCATTATTTATGAACAGTTTACTGTAGATAAGAACAAAATGTTTTCAACCAAGGAATAGAGCTGAAAGAGATCAGCATTTTGCTGTCTGTGAATAGCCCACCAGCTAATGGCAAGCTGACTGCGGCCCTTTTCACACTGGCTGTAGTAGGTGGGGGGATGGGTGGGCAGAGCGGCGAGTGGGCGGTGGATGGGATTGCATTCCCACGGACCCCCACCCACCTCCACCTACCTCCATCCATCCCCATGCATGGAGCATTGGACATTGGCATCCGTTGCTCCATGTGTGGGTGATGGGTGGAGGTGGTTGTAGCACAGAAGCATGCACGCACCCCCCACCCCTGGTGTTCCCGTGGGTACCTACCCATCCCCTCCACACCCACCACAGCATTCGCACAAGTCTCCCCCCTCCCATACATGCTTGGCCCCTCAACTCCTAGTGGCTCACCGAGCTTGTACTAATTTTCTAAATGGCCTGCAGGAAGATACCGCTTCCCCACATCTGCTCTAGACCTCTAAGAATGTATTTAGAGCTGAAATGGATACTTAATTTAGTACTGGTGAGTAATACCCACAATTTCAAGTACCACAAAAAATACACAAAAGTACCACAAAAATATGCCAAAAAATCAGTAACTTCAAGTACCAATTTTTCTGTTTTGCAGACATCTTGACCGTGAGTAAGATTCCCATGAGATTTCTCGCTTCCCTCTCCCCTTCCACCCCCTGCCCCCGTTGGTCTCCCATCCCAGAGAAATTCAAGGGGTGATGGAGGATGAAGCCTTGCTGCTCCATACCCACCTTTCTTTCTTTGTCTGGGACTGGAAGCTGTCTCTGTGAGGAAAGCTTTCCAATGGTAAATTTTCAGGAATGGGAAGGGGGAGAGCAGGAGATATGGGGAAGACTCAGCTGATATCCTAGCATTCTATTGGCTAGTAGGAGTCTGATCACCCAATAGAATGCTGAAAAGCTGTGCTGAGCTTACCTCTTCCCTTCAGATCCCCCTTCCATCTGTTTCCAGCCCCAGACAAGGTAATCACATGAGTAGACATGTGCAAATCAACTACAGTACTCATCCTTGTTTCCAGATGGAAACAATATGGAAGACTTGCGGCGGGGAGAGCTGAAGGGCTCAGCACAGCTTTTCAACATTCTATTGGGTGCTCAGATTCCTGCTAGCCAATAGAATGCTCAAGATCTTCCCCCTCCATCCTACTCTCCCCCTCCCATCTGGAAAGGATGTCCAGATGGGAGGGGGGAGAGCTGAAGGGAAGAGGTGGGCTCACCACAGTTTTTCATCTTTTTTTGACTCCTGACTCCTGCTAGCCAATAGAATGCTAAGATATCAGCTGAGTGTGCCCCCTCCCTCCTGCTCTCCCCCCTCCCATTCCTGAAAATTTGTGTTCAGAAACATTTCCCCACCAAGACAGCTGCCAGACCCAGACAAGGTAAGAAAGCTGGGTAGGGAACAGCATGGGTTCCTCCTCCTTCCCTTCCTCCCCACATCAGCACTGGGTATTCTGTTATTTGAAATTCTCATTTTTTCTCAGCAAAAATCCAGCTGATTCTCATCTCATTATTGTTTGCAAAGAGTTGAGAATTGTGATTTTTCGCTGAGAAACACAAGAACCCGAGAATCAAGTTTCAGCCCTAACTGTAATTGGGAAATATTAAAAACCAGTGAGTTTATGCCTGGTGGTGGAGAACCATAGGTACATAAAGGCCCATTTCACATGGGTTGGTGGTCTGGGCGGATGGGTGGAGGTAGCAGCAGTTGGGCACTGCATGGGCGGCCTGTTGCATGGGCGCCCACCCACCTCCACACATGGAACATCCACCATTGGCACCCGTTGCTACGTGCATGGGCAATGGGTGGAGGTGGGTGGAGCTCAGGAGCACACACGCACACACACACACACACCCGGTGTGGCAATTGCATGGACGCTCCCACCACCACCACCCATCCACCCACACACATGGGTGAGGGGGGGAATTTGTGCAAAAAGGGTCAGAGAGACTGAACTATTTATAGACTGGATAGTTGAATAAAAAACATTGTAAAACTAATTCCCTGGAGAACGACTTGGAGGGGTCTTTTTCTGCAGGGACTTACTCTGGGAGACCCATGCCCTGTTGCACCCCATATCAGCTGTTTGGTGCATGCACCGAGACTGGGTGAGCACTCTCTTCAAGGTTTCCTGATTAGCTGTTTTGTGCACACACCCACTAAGTTAGCATGCTCCTCCAGCCCCCTTCCCCATCAGCTGTTTGGGAGTAGCTTCTCCCGGGAATCCAATCCTACGGGGTAGCACAGGTCTGGGAGTCCTGTTACATGTGAGCAGCTTCTCAGCCAACCTGTGGCATTGTCACAGGGGTGGGGGAAAGGGGGTAGGAAAAGGGTGCACGCACTCACACGTAAACTTCAAAACCACGTTCTGCAGGGAACCCATAGGAGGAAAATGCCCATCAGGATAGTATGGTAGCCCAATAGGTCTCAAAGAGACCAGGCTTCTATCATCATAGGGCGCAGAGCTAGCAGCAGAGAATATGGCCCCAAGCCCTACGCAGCCACTCCACACACTCACAATCGAACAAAGGGGGAGGGGAAGGGCTGGTGTTAGGTGTGTGGGGAGGCGAGGGACAGGACCTGGGTCAAGGGGGCAACAGGGCAGGGCATTCATACACAAACGGGAAAGGCAGGAACCCAGGGGAAGGGGAAGGGCTCGTGCACTCTGCTCACCCACTCTCACTGTCACCCACACTCACTCTAAGGGAAGGGACACAAGAGAAGCACTCAACCACAGTCTAGCAAACACAATAGTAATAGCAACAGTAATACCAACAGCAATAGTAATAGCAATAGCAAAGACAAACAAGATCCACTTAGCTTTAGTCAGTTTATCAACTCTGATTACTGGTGCTATGTGTCTCCCAGCATCGGGCTTTATAGTCCTGGCCCCACCCCTTTTCATGCCTGGAGCTGTGCGGAGCACCGCACAGACTCAGGCCATAACCTCATGTCCTGTGAGGTCGAAGGTTGGGGTTCTGGGTCATCAGTGTCGGAGCAGGTTGCCTTGGTAACTGGACGCTGTATCGGGGCCTCCAGCACTACGGCGTTTAACAGTGGAGCCATGGTAAGCTCTGGAGCGGGGAGTGGTGGCTGTTGCTGGACCTGGAGGCCTGGAACCCTTCCCCCGTGGCGCGAAGCACTGCCACAGGTGACAGCCATAGAGAGATTTGTGACAACAGCTCCCCTGTCCAAATTCCCTGGAATTTGAACTGCTCATTTGAACTGCCCTTCCTGCCTGTCTGAAGCACAATGGCTCAATGGGTCTTCCCCGTGCAGTCAGGCAATCCAGTCTGCCCCCATCTCATTTGTTTTCACCCCTTATTTGTTGTCAATATGTTCAATACATATGGACATCCATGTATCTTCTTTTGGGGTGGGTGAGAGAGGAATCTCCCTCCTCACTAGCCTTTATTCCTTTTTCAAATGCAGCGAATCAGCCCAATTTGTCCTTCTGCCTGAGGAGATCAGGATGAAATTCACTTTAGAGCTCATTAGTGCCATTCCTGGCTTGACCAGAGGGGAATCATTTTGAGTGTGACATGTATCACTCACTCTCCCTAAGGGATGGAATGCTCTACCTCCACAGCTAGCAAATACAATTTTTTTCAGAAAATTAAACTATCAGGGTTCCCTTTATAAAGTATACCCCTCTCTCATTTTTCTACAAAGCAAGCAAAACATTTCAGGTGCTCTCAAGACATTTAATCTTTAATCTTTTCCGAGGTTCTTAAACAGGACCTTTGAATTGCTATGACCACGACCTACAAACCACGTACTCTGGAGTAACTAACAGGGTCTTCAATGGAGAAAGTGACTTGTGACTTGGGAACAGTGAGTTTTTCTGCCAATTAATTTTTCTGAAACTATTTTCTCCACATTGCTAACATTTGATTGTACAGAGCCAGGTACACTGCTGGTGATGTATAAATAAAATTAATTATTAATTATTAATTAAGAATGGTGTTTAAGCACAAACTTTTTTTCTTCTTCACAGTTCTTCATCTTTTCCTCTGAAATTCATTCGTTCATTTCTCTAGTTCAGTGACATCCAAGATTCTTGGACCAATGGACCACTGTCAGAAAATTTCCCACAGACCACCATGCCCCTTCTGGAGATGATTGCAGTCCAGCACATGCTCATTGTGGACTGACCAGGCCCATACAAAATGGGAAATGTTGGTCCCCATAGCCAGGCCACACACACTAATCTTTATGGTCATTCTCTAGCCTCCCTCTTCCCACCAAGGATAGCTGTGCCAGCAAGAACCAACGGTGTGATATTCCAAGTAGAAAGCACTGACACTGGTACATAGCATGGGTGTGAGTCACATTGAAGTGAATGGTGCTCATGCCACAGCTATCTGTTTGGAGGCTTGCTATTATTAATTATTACTATTAAGTATTATACCTGGTGCTTTATAATCATTAATTATAGACAGAGTCCCTGTCCTAAAAGGCTTACAATCTAAGAGAGCTAAGGGAGGAGAGATGAAGGGGGATGGGGAATAGAGGGAGAGATAGGGGTGGAGCCAGATCCTGGCCAGCTCAAGGAACTGAACACAAAAGTGTGGGGGACCTGGGCAGCTCGGCCTATTATGGAGTCAAGGCACCGCCTACAGGATCAGCCACCCGGCCATGCCCTACCTACCTTCCCCCAGCCCAGCTGACAGTCCCTGGCTGTGACATGACCATGTACGACGGGCACTACTGCCCATTGCTCATGGCTACACAGCCTTGCTCCAAGTGTGGAGGTTGCCCCGCTTTAGGCAGCTTTACTCCTCTTGGGGTAAGGCTGGTTCACAACATATCCTGAGGATTTTCCCAATGAAGTGTCATAGAGCATCCATCTGCCTGCCCAGCCATAGGCTGGGCCAAGTATCTGGAGGGCTCTGGACACACGAGTCACTGCATCGTGTGGCTCATTTGCCCAGGGAAGGGTAAGGCTACCCAAAGAGTGGTAGCCTACCCAGCCCATCTCGTGTGGCTGCACCCAGGGATATATTCATGAAGTCAAAAGGTTGCTTACTTACAGGTGAGTAAGGAACCCTGAGTAAATCAAAGGGATGAGGAACTAGGGCAGGGGTAAGCAAAGTTTCCTAATCCTGACTGCATCCATTTACCTTAATGAGACCAAAGCTCCACATGTGGCTGTAGGAACCACAGTTTGCCTGCTTCTGAGCTAAGGGAAATCTTGTGGAAGAGGTAAGTTTTAAGGAGGGATTTGAAGGTTGGGAAGGAGCATGTATTCAAGGAGGGAGTTGCAGGCATTGGGGGGGGGGGGCAACAAGGGAGAAGGGGCAAGTACATTTCAAGGAGCAAGGGAGTCATCATGAGCAGGTAAGGGTAGTGGCAGAGGAGGAGCCGAGCTCGCAGAAGGGAGTACAGAGAGATAGGAGGGGGCAAGGTCTTGAAGAGCCTTAAAGGTAAAGACAAGGAGTTTGTGCTGAATGCCTTCAGGTAGATGGTGCAGAGGAGGGGCTGAACATGATCAAAGCAGCAGGGGAGGTGGATAACCTTGGCAGCAGAGTTTTGAACAGAAGTGACCGGAGCAGGACAATTTGGTTATTTGGCACTTCAGCATGAAGTGACCTGAGTTATTATCTAAGACCTAAGGTGTAGGAAGGTCGCCTCAAAGATTGGGAGTTGTCTCCACGGGCTGAAATCTCCCTCAGGATTTCTCCAGGTGGGAGGGAAAGAGGCTGGGAGCTTGTCCAGTGGCCCTGCATTACACTTAAACATATATTTTGCCCTTTCCCTAAGATTCTCCCAGGAAGTGCTGGCCAGGGAAACCAGCCTAGGGACTGGTACCAAGGGGGCTTGCAAGGTGTGCCCAGCCAGCCTGAGAGACAAGGCATTGTAAATAAGACTGTGATTGTAGGACACCATGTAAATAAGCACTGAGAGACGTGAGCCACTGTGAAGTGTAGTTCGGGGCCTGTTCCTGCCACTACTTATCACTTATGCGAGGCAGTTTCATCATACAAGCAGCCTGATCATGTCAATAACAGACAAAAGCAAAAACAAAGGGTTAGACTATGTGACCTCTGATGTCATTTCCAATTGTGATTCTATTACCTACATCAGACAGTGGCCCTTTTCACACAGACACTCTAACACTGATAAAAATGGGTGTTGCATTTTATTATACATGTTGCAGGGCTGCAGGTATGCTCTATGGGTGTCCTGCAACATGTATAATAAAATGTAACACCCATTTTATCAGTGTTAGAGTGTCTGTGTGAAAAGGACCAGTGACTCCCAGCATGCCAGGTGGCCTAATGTTTTTCTACCAGGTTACAAGTCCAAGTGGCAAGGTATTTTGAATCCAAACAAGAAAATAAATGCATTCAAAGTATGGACCAAAGAAAAGAGGAAAGCTCCCCACTGGTAGTTCCCAGGCTGAGAGTTGGGCCTCTCTTCCTCCCCAAAGGGTACACTTTTTACCTACCAGCCTGTAGGTCTGTCAGAGTCAGTGTCTTCTGGTGCTCACTAGTGCTAGAGAGATTCTCTGGTTCCTTTAGAAAAGTTGGCGAACCCTGAATTGCCATTGTCCTTACTGGGAGCCACATAAGCCTGCTCCTTTCTCAGAGTTGGGGGGAAACTGACCAGAGTTCCCACCTTTTGTTTGTTTATTTAAAAAAAATTATATCCTGTACCCACCCTGCCTCAGGCAGCTCAGGGTAGCTAACAGAATAAATTAGTAAAAACATAAAATCAAATAAAACCAATACAGCACATAAATACAACCACTGGAGGTAAAAAAACAAACTCAAAACACCAGCACCCTAACCCGACCCGTCTCCCCCACCAAAAGCCCAGTGGATCAGCCAGGTTTTATACTGTCGGCAGAAGGAGGGAAGGTCCAGGAACAGACGAACCTGCACCAGGAGGGAGTTCCAGAGCCTCAGAGCAGCCACAGAGAATGCCCTCTCCAGAGTTGCCACCTGAGACACTCGGGGGACCTCGAGAAAGACGCTTCGAGTCTGCCGCAGGGGCCAACCCAGAACCCGGGGGGGTGAGGCGGTCCCACAGGTAGGTAGGGCCCAGACCAGACTTTTAAAGGTCTCTACCTCATACAGGGTTTACAGGCCCAGTGGGGTGGGACTATCCTGACCCACAGTGGCTCAGGTTTCACAGTGCTTGTTTTAAGCAGCTTCTTAACTCCTTCTCTGCTGCTGTAGAAATAGTGTTCTCCCTTAATCCCATCTCTTCCAGTGTAGCGTTCACATCCCCTGACATTTACCCAAATTACACATTTTGAAATGAAATGCCAAACCGCAAACAAATGAACAAATAAATAAAGGGGGGAGGGAGGACCTCACAAACGGAAGGGCGGGGGAGAACTTTTCACACTGGACAATAAATTTTATTTTACTCCAGCTGTTGGAATATAGTAAATTCATTGCATTCAAGGTTTGCTTCAAATATTCACATCAGATCTAATCTATACAACGAGAACAACTTGGAAGGTTCTACTTTGATTTTTTTTCTGCTCAGAATTAAAAGCAGTCAAACCATTTTACAACTTTTTTCTAAATATACTCAATATGTTGAGTATATTTAGGCTCTGGAGACTGCAGATAGGAGCCTACAATGGAGATGCCGCCTCCAACCTTTACTGGAAGAGCAGTGGCAAGTACCACGGTGTTTAAATAAAATAAAGGATATGGAAGACCATCTTCCACTTTCCTGTTATTGACTTTATATTTCTTGCTTAAAAGTCATCATGTCAGTAACGGACAGAAGAATTTTGGTTTGCTTCCCAGAAAGCATTTTACTTTCTGTCTGCAAATCAGTGAGTGTGGCATTTTTACTTCATAAGTCATTGCACTCCTTGCAAGCAACTCAGATGTGGGAAATGTAAGACTAAGCGAATATAGAGAGTTCCATAAGTTTTTGGCAATGGGGTGGAAAACCGAATGTGATGAATCTGGAAAATGCCTTTGCAGTTATTTCTATTTTGCATTTAAGAGAGGATGGAGCCTCAACCTTTTGAATTAGGATAGAATATGAAAAGACATTCTGATAACTTTACAGAAAGGTCATTGCAGTTTTCAAAGCAAGGAAAAGGGTCTTAGAAAAATTCAAAAGGGAAGAGAAGACAATTATATATGACACAAACAATGGAGACAAATTCACAGTTTAACCCATAGTAGACCATCAATGAGTAATGCATGTACACTATAGATAGGGCCCTGAGCCAAATGCACGTCTGTGAGTTGCAGATTTTCCGTAGACCCCCCTCCCCCCATGGAATCTCTTGCCAAGTTTCTCCCAGTGCAGAATGTCCAGCCTGCACAGGGGAGGAGTGGGGCTGTGGGGCAGGAGATTCCACATGGGGAGGGGATGAAGAAAAGCATGGGGATCAGACTGCGTTGAGTGGGGGTGGGTTGCCAGGGCTTGCATTCCCTCCCCAGCCTGGCAAATCAACTCACCTGGCAGCATCACCGGCGTCAGCAGTTCCTCTCAGCATTCTCCAGCCGGCTCCTTCGGGCCACCTCCTGGCCTCTCCCAATGGGGCCTCCCAGAGCAGTGCAACCAGATGATGTCATTTGGCTGCACCACCCTAAGGACAATGTGGGACAGTCCAGGAAGCTACCAGAAGGAGCTGGCTGGAGAGTTCTGGAGACTGCTGATGGTGACACCGCTGCTGAGTGAGTTGATTTGCCCAGGGGTGTGTGAGAGGAGAGACAAGCCCTGGAAGCCCCACCCCCACCCAATGCAGCCTGGCCTTACAGGGAGGAGCCCGTGTTCTGGGAGTTTATTTGACAGGATAGGAAGTGTGGGGGTGAGGCAAGCCCTGGCAGCCCCCAGCCCACCCAATGCAGCCTGGACCAGTAGGGTGGGGGTGGAGGTAGAGGACAGGGAGCTGCAGAATTGGACTCAGAGTCTCCAGACTCCTATGGAGTGCTTGATTTATACTCTGTACATAGGTACAATCCAAGGACCAGAATTGGTCATGTTCCCAATAGAAAAAAAAACAGCCTCACATTTCTGATGGTCCGAGAAGCAGTCCCGAGTGTTTGGGCATGTAGAATACTTGCAAATTTCCAACATGCTCTACATGGGGCTGCCCTTGATGACCGTTTGGAAACTGCAGCTCGTGACAAATGCGGTAGCTCGACTCCTGTCGGCGGTGGGGCACCATGAGCATATTACACCTGTGCTCCGTAGTCTGCACTGGCTTCCTATAACTTTCAGAGAACAATTCAAGGTGCTTGTTCTGGCTTTTAAAGCCCTAAACAGTCTGTGTCCCACATATCTGAGAGACCACCTGTCCATCCATGCCCCTCTACAGCCCCTCTGATTGGCAAGGTAGTGCCTTCCTGTGTGTACTGTTGCTTAGCCTTGTCTATACAATGAGGGCTAATGGGGGGGATGGACATTCTCAGTTGCTGCCCCAATGCTATGGAACTCCCTTCCCCCAGAGATTCTGTTGCGCCCAAGCCTGAGCATCTTGGGGAGGCAGTGTAAGACCTTCTCTTTGTAAAGGCATTTGGCAGGCAGGGATAGGAGATGGGTGGGTTTGCTGGGTGGGTTGGGGTAGGATTTTGAGGGGAGTTGGAAACAAGATGGGGAGGTAGTACTGGGCGGCTCTGTTGGGAGCTGTGGGATGGTTGTGGTTTGGGGGGGTTGTATTATGTTTTTATGGTTTTAATGTTTTTATACATTGTTGGCCACCTTGAGCCTTAGATAAAGGTGGGATATTTTTTTAAAAAAAAATTAAAAAAATTAAAAAAATTATACAAACAGAAAAAATCAATGAATACTGTGTCCTGTTCAAGAGATTAAGACTTCTGATTCACTCACTCACTCACTCACAGCTGCCATGGCTTTACGTTAACGTCTATTCCAGACATTATTTCCACTCCATTCAACAACATGGAAACGTCAAAACCTTATAATTTTAAAACTACAAGGTGGACTTTTTAAAAAAAAAAAAAAAGATGCACTGGGGTACACCCTGCAATTTTCTGACACCACTACACCTCAAAATACTTTTATTAAACTCCACTTCGAAATGCCCCCCCAAAATGGTAAGAAATCAAAAGTAAAATAAATTCTTCCTCCAATTTTCAAATGGCAGTACCATTTTTGTTTTACATCTGATTACCACAACATTTGGTAAACTTATACCCTTCACCCAATCAGTTCTCTCTGCAAAATGTCAGAGAAATAGGCTATATATTCCAGATTTTATAAGGAGTAGAATTTTTGTGGTTTTAACAACTTTCAAGCTGCCTTAACTATAGAGCCACTCACGTGGCTCTATAATAATAAAATGAATCAACATAAATTTGACAGACAGTTTCAAAATGCATGGAAACAGCAGAAAGCTCAGCTTAAGAAGGGAGAACTGGGTCACAGTAAGAAAAGAATGAATCTCTACACTGAGGTGATGCATTTAGAAAGAGTGTTGTCCAGGAGTGGCTCCTCCTGCAGGGTGTTATGGGCGTTGCCCCCCAAAGCCCTGCAGGGGCACCGCTGTGGCTTTAACAGTTTTTTGTTTTGTTTTTTAAAAATGCGCTGCCGTTTATGACAGCTACAGCAGCCTCTGAGCTGCTGCAGAGGCTGCTGTAGCTGTCACTGAACTCTTTTTCCCTGGGGACCCACCCACTCTGCTGGGAGAGGGAGGGGTCCCCGAAGGGACAAAAAGGTTCAGCAGCTCAGCCGCCCAAAGCGTTTTC